>SNQJ01S0215284.1:4088-15579 GCA_010110895.2 Picea sitchensis
GTTCACAACTACAGATTCCTTTCCCGGTCTTGTTTTCAGCATAGTAGTAAACATCTATTTAAATTCAGCGAAGCATTGTGGTTGTAATAAGGAGATATACATCCTCCCAGTTGAATTTCGTTCTGTAATGTGAATTCTTCGATCTCATAGCAAGAGGAGACTTCCATCTTAATTTTCATCCATTCTCATCTGGATTTGGTGTTTTGAATTTACTTTATAACTTATACTTTTAGCCAATGCCAATTTATTTTCAATAGTTATTCTATACTTGTTATTCTATACTTTTAGCCAATGCCAATTTATGTTCTATAGTTATTCTATATTTTAAATTTCCTTTTTTATCCATTACACTGCACTTATTTGCCACTTTTAGCCAATGCCAATTTTTTTTTCAATAGTTATTCTATATTTTAAATTTTATTTTTTATCCATTACATTGCACGTACTTGCCATTGTTCTAGTGATAAACTATAGTTTAGTGTAGAAGGTCATGATAGTTAATTAGTTTCAATTTTGTCCGTTTCCATTCCATTTGTTTATGGCTGTCTTATTTGGTAGCTATAATACTGGAAAGAGCCCAAAGCTGTCTTAGTTGCTGATTTGTGTTGAGAAAACCATGTTTAATGGGAAAGTTAATGTCCATGAAGTGATATTTTAAGAGTGGACTAAATTATCTGAGACTATGCAATGACAATGCAATCACTAGATTTTTAGTGTTAAATCATTTTAAAGTTTCGATATACTTCGAATTATTTTTTAGATTTTTCTCCATATGACTTTTTGGGCTTTATATATATTAATGTAATCTTGAAAGAGTAATAAGAAAGAAAAGAAGGAAAAAAAATTTGGTGTGTAAAAGAGTATTATTGTGTTTATGTGACCTATAACAAGGTTGTAGTTCATGATATTTCTTTTTTATAGTGGGTGGGTATTAGAGTTAATTTTGGGAGACAAGGAGATTATTTATTAGTGAAGGTTTTCAATTTTGAGAGAAAACCAAATTGTTTATTAGGGTGAGTGGCAATGTAGTGGTATGTTATTTTTCAATCAAAATATAAAGTATATGTCTATGTTAATACAGGTGTTGAGTAGCTTAATAATGAAATTTGCTTAAAAATTTGTATAATTGTAGAGAACTCATTCTTATAGTGGTGTGGATTTTTTCAAAATTTATAATATATATAGTGAGTATATCCTTGAAATTACAATGCCTTCCGTTATTTTCTTTTTAGATTGTAGATCTCATTCTGTTTTTAGGTATGTATTTTCGGATTCATATATATGTCAAGACAAGAATAGATTAAAAATAGTAAACTATATTAATATTTTTTTAAATTATATATTTAGAATATGCATATCCAACTTTATCTGTGTCTATAGTTCCATTGACAATGGATTTGTGTCGCCTATAGAAATCTAAAGTAAAAAATAGAGATATAGAAAGGTTTGTCATCCTGAACCTAAATCTAAAACCTATAGAAAAATGAAGTAAAAAATAGAGATATAGAAAGGTTTGTCATCCTGAACCTAAAGCTGGGGCCTAACTCAACAAACACCTATGCTAGCATTTTCACTCCGACTAGAAAACAATTGAAATCAAAATAATCCATGAACACTTTAGGAATGAACATGTGTTCCTAAAGTGCGTGCACATTATTAGGAATAGGAACACGTTGACATTATAATTAATATAAAACAACTCTCCTTCTCACTCTCACCCTTTGAATCCTTCTCCCTCCCTCCCTATATATTTCTCTCTCTCTTTCTTCGACCTCTCTCTCGCTTACTCTTTCTCCACCCTCTCTCTGTTTGCCTCTCTCTCTTCCCCCACTTCCCATATCTCCTTGTCTCCCTCTTCCCTACTCTCCCTCCCCCATTGTCCCCCCCCCCTCTCTCTACTCCTCTCACCCTCTTTGTCTCACCTCCATATTCCTCTCTCTCCCACCCTCGCTCTCTCTCCCTCCCTTGATCACTCCCTCAATGCCACCCTCTCTCTCCCTCCCCCATCCCTCTCTCCCTCTCCCACCTTTTCCTCCCTCCATCGTTCTACACTTCTCCCCCACTCCCTCCCTCTCTTTCCCCCTCCTTCCCACTCTTCCCCCCTCCTCTCTCTCTCTCTCTCTCTCCCATCTACCCCTCTCTCCCCCTCATATCTCTTTCCCATCTACTCACACTCTCTCCCCCTCTCTCTCACACTACCCTTCTCTCCTTTCATCCCTCTATCCTCCTCCCATCTCTCTCACTCTATCACTTTCTCACTAACTTTATGTCTCCCCCTCTGCCTCTCTCCCTCCTTTTCCTCTCTCTCTCTTTCCATTTGTCTCTCCCCAATTGTCCCTCCTTCTCTCTTTATCTCCCTCCCACCCTTCATCATCCCTCTCTCTGTCTCTCTCTTTAACTCCCTGTATCCTCACATCCCTTTCTCTCACTTTATCCCTATTTCTCCATCCCTAATTCTCTCTCTCTCTCTCTCTCTCTCTCTCTCTCACACACACACACACACACACACACCACTCTCTCTTTCTCTCTTGCTTGATCTATCTCTCCCCATTTTACCCTCTCTCCCTCTCTCCTTGTTTCCCTCTCTCTATACCCCCTACTCTCCCCCACCCTCTCTCTATCTCTCTCTCTCCCTCCCTATACCCTCTCCCCCCTTCTCTCCATCTCACTCTCCACCTCTCTCCTTATCTCCCTCTCTCCCCTTCTCTCTTTCTCCCCCTCCCTATCTCTCTCTCTCTCTCCTATATTTATCCCTCTNCCCTCTCTCACACACACTCTCTCTTACCCCTATAGAAAATTCTCTCTCTCTCTCTCTCTCTCTCTCTCTCTCTCTCTCTTTGAATATATACCTTTCTCACTCTCTCTCCCCTCCCCCTATCTTCCCATATTTATCCACCTTTATACCTCTCCCTCCTTGTCTATATCCCTCCCTCCCTCTCTCTGAATCCATCCCTCTCTCACTCTCTCTCATATCCCCTTATCTTCCCTTATCTCACCACCTTCCTCCCTCTCCCTCCCTCATTCCCACCCCCCTCTCTCTCTCTCATATAACCCTCTCTCTCACACTCCATATCCCAATATATCACTCTCTCTCCCTCTCTATCAATATCTTCCTCTCTAAATAGAGAGGGAGATATATCATGAGGGATGGGGAGAGAGTGGGGGTGAGAGACAGGGGGGTATGGGAGAGAAAGAGAGTTGGTGGGGGTAGGTGTTACAGGAAAATCCCGCTACAGAAAGGTGAATTACCTGTTGGTCCCTAGACTCCTAAGACCAAGACATAAAGGTGCCAACGTTGATCACTGACATCCCTTTAAAGCTAGCTAAGATAATATATAGATAAAAGGAATAAGATATGAACCTTTTTACGATGTTTGTCCTCACCCAATCCAAGTTGAGCTCTGATCCCCAAGATGTTGAACAATCCCTTCAATCCAATTAAAGACAACACATGCTTCCTATTCTACCACGATTAGTTTGAAACTATATCTATCCATCAAATACAAGTTCATGTAGATATACACAATCATGAAGGAAACATGCCAAGCACACGTATTAATGAGAACTCAAAAGAGATAATTAAAACCATTGATGAATTTGCAACAACCTCTTCCAACTCTCCTTGTCCATACCCTTGCTCAAATAATCCACAAACAAAATCACTATGGTTTCACTGATAATTCTCCCTTATGATATCATAAGTTTGATGTCTTCAATGTCTCTCCCTTTCACCATTAGGAGGATTCCTTGTATAGGCTTTGAGAGGCCCAAAAACTTTAGAGATTATTGGCATAGGTTGAGGATATTTCTCCATCAGTTGTGGATCCTCCCTAATATCCATCCTTGAACACAGATTCGAGTCAAACCAACTCCAGAGATAAGGGGGATCTTCCCCTGATTTCCTCAATAGCACAATGCTCCCCTAGAATGGTGCACAAAGAGTTGCAATGCTCCCCCAAAGGAACAAAAGGAGTGTTAGTGCTCCCTGTTAGTGGGTAGGGGAGTGTTACCCTTCAAAAGTGATTTTCAAGTGGTTTTTTTCAAGGAAAAATATTTGTACTCTTCGTCAAATGACATTTCCTTCTTTTAACTAGTCTCTGAGGATGTCTCAGTGTCCCTGTAATGTCGTTCGATATATGACATAAGAAAGATTACATTATCATATTTGCGACATATGTGTCCAAATTGCAACACTTGTGACACTTGAAATGATCACAGTAGATCATCATTGAAGTGAGTAATTTTGGTGTGTAAGAGATTGCCCCCCAAAGTGTGAACTTAGAAGACAGAAACTGATGACTGAAGTACTTTGCAAACTTTTTCGAGAAAGGGTATGGAATCGAAGAACCCGGTAGAAGATGCATACAACCATTAGACAAATGTTATGATTTGTTTCAAATCCAAGGCAGGCATACCTATGCTTGGGTGATAAAGACTTGCAAGGTATGGCTGCCATAAAATACATTGCGGATCCATAATTGTATTAAGAAAAAGGTATAGCCACCAAATATACAATTTGGATCTATACTTCCATGTCATAGACTGATCATAACCACAAACCAATACAAAGTGGATCTATGTAACAATATATGTGTCAATATTCTCAAAAGAAACTTTGTCACAACCTGGGCAAAGTATATATCAGAGTGATCACCCAACCCAAGGTATTCTTACCAATATCGATGCAGTATGAATCTAACCATGTGAATATATTTTCTTATGTCGAACATGGTAGAAACCACCTGAGTACCGGTCAATGAGGTAAATCGTTAACAAGCGCAAGGGAAATCACCATTGATGTCAATGATTCCCAAGGTACCCTATTACATTCCAATGAATGTGAAAAAATGAGATGAATTCGAACATCCATGTAATCATATGATCAGAGGTCAAGGATGTAAACCCACTGTAGGAAGCGATGATGCCTAGCATTGAGGCATGTAGGTCCCAAGGTACTAACTAGTTTCTAGGTCTAGTTCCTGGATAATGTGTTCAAGTTGATAGGAACAGACTCATTAAAGGAGGGCCTTGATGTATCCCTCATAAACAACACAAAACTAAAATAGAGATATAAGGTTGTGAATTAGATGAGAATGTACCGACACGAGTGTTGAAATATAAAATTTGTGATAATTGACTCTCGAGGCAGATATTTCCCTTGAACACTGAGGCACAACAATAGAAACATGACATGGACCAAAACATGATGGTGTAGTGGATATTGTGACTTTCGTTGGGTGACCCAAAGGAGTAAAGAAACTCAAAGGATTGGTTTAGTGCAGAGGTTCAATGGATTAAAATGTATTCAAAGACAAAGTGTCATGTTCAAGGGTGACCGTAAGAGTGGCCTGCGATTTTTTCAAAAACTGCTTGGCTTGCTTCCTTCAAAATTTCCTCCCATTCAGATCGATGAGTACATATTTTTAATTTAAGGAGATCGAGGAAGATAAGACATTCTCATCAATATAAATAACCTTCAGTGAGTCCCTATTCCTTTATTTAACAAACTGGAAGAATTAAGGGTTTGGTCCCATATGGGTCCTTTAATGTATATTTTTTAACGAGTCCAGAGAAGGTAAACTCAGTGATTTTTCATGTTTAGAGAGTCTGAAAAGAACTTAAAGAAGACTCTAGTGTTGTCCTTTTTCATAATTTTAGTCTCGCAAATCCGAAAAAGAGATAAATTTTCACTCGAAAGACACCCTTTCAAACCTTTTAATGAGTGGGAAAGGAAGCAAGATCACTCGACAATCTTTTCATGTTTAGAGTGTCTGAAAAGAGCTTAAAGACGACTCTAGGGGGTTCATTTTTTGTCTATCCATGCGAGTTTGAAAAAGTGATAAAAGTATACTTGATTACATTCTCATGTATTTACAAGAACAAGAAAGAACAAAGACCAAGCTCGGTATTGGTTTCATTTTTACACAAGCTTGAACCAAAATTAAACTATTCTTGTAAATTCCCAACATAATTTCCAAAGGTAGGGATACCCATAGATGGTTGGTACTCTACCCCTAGATTGAAAATCTATTCGCTGAACTCCAGAAAGATAATCAAAGGTTGGAGACATTCTCCCCCAAGCTTCAATTCATTCCCCGACTTTGAGGTTGTCACCAATTTCTCTACTAGATGGAGAAAAAGGATAAAGGTAGATGAAATGAAGGTTCAAATGTGAGACCTAAAGAAATACTTGAATTGTTAGGAGAGGTGATTGTTTCATTTTTTAACGATCTTGACATAGGGAAATAACTATGCTCAGGGCTCCAGGTTCAATCCCCAGATTTTTGTTTCATTATTTAACGAGATTTCTACCGAGAGGAAAACTATGCTCAAGACCTCTTTTTCATTCTTTAACGAGCTTGATACAGAGAAGAAAAACGATGCTCATAGATTTTATTTCATTTTTTAACGAGCTTGCCACAGAGAAGAAAAACTATGATCATGAAATCTTCTTGATCATGGATTCCAAGAGGACAATTCTCTAGAAGGAATACATGTCAAGGGAAAAAATTCAATCATGGATTCCAAGAGATCTTCACTGGATCGAAGAAAAATGTTCAGGAAGGAAGACATGTCGAGGAATGCAACAGGGGTAAGGAGATCATTCTCTACTAGCCCTATCGAAGAGATCACTATGTCAACTACCATATCTAAGTAATAAAAGGCCGAGATTATGGTGAGAGACTCATCTTCATCAGTAGTTTAAGGCACGGGAGATAACACCACATAATTGACCTATGGTGGGGGAGATACCATCTGCATATAAGAACCATTTAGGGAGGCCATTGTGTTGGTAATCAAGTCAGGACCAATGAATGAAATTTGATCAATAGCCACAATTATTCCATTGCGAGGGAAAGATATCACACGAAAAATAGTCGACACAATAGCTTTCATGGCATAGAAATAATCTTGCCCAAGGAGTAAATCGAAATCCAAGGGGTCTTGGACTACCATAACATCAATATAGACAATTTTTGTTCCCAAAGTTACGAGAAACTGAGGAAGGAATCCTAAAGGATGACTGGTTCTTTTGTTAAAATTTAAAATATTCTTTATAACTGGTACAAGTTGAGGATAACCCAAAGCTTGCCAAGTAATAGAGGATAAAATAATAATGAAAAACCTTCATCTATAAACATTTGAGGAAAGTCTCGACCACAAAACTGTATTGTAATATTGAAAGGAATGTGAGAGGAAAGGCGAGGTCCATTTAGTGTACCCCAATAAAAAAGGATGGCCTCATTACTTGGAGGGGCTTTCACGGGAGAAAGAGGAATTCCCCCTAGTACGATAGATTCTATATCAAAAAGAAAAACATGGGAAATATCAGGTTTACTCTTTATAGGGAGAGTAGGATCGACCGATGATGGTATCAGATCAACCACTTGGGTTTTATTCTCCAAGGGGAGAATGGAGTTGACGGATGGAGGAACCAAACTGACCACTGTGGCACTCTTCAGAGGAGGAGTGGGATTGACTGATGATATAATCGGAGAAACCACTTTGGCACTCCTCAGTGGAGGAGTGGGATTGATCGATGATAGAACTGGATAGAGCACTTTGGAAATCTTTAGATGAAGGGTAGGAGTGACCGATGAAGGAACTGGATCAACTACTTTGGTTAGTGGTCCAAGCGAGGATGAAACCAGATTGACCACCTGATCAACCGAACTGACGAGGGATGGAACCAAATTGACCAGTCCATCAACTAAGGATGGGTTGGGAGAAATATTATGATAACCAGTTGGAATTTGAATATTTTCCAAAAGAGAAGAATCCTCATCCATACAAGGACAAAGGTGAGAGTAATTATCACCTCCGCATAACATGAAAGGAAACTTGAAACTTGTCTTGTCCTTACCAGCCTTAACGTCACTAGTCGATAAGGAGTCACCAACATATATAGCAGAGGCTGATGATGTGGAGGACCACATTTCTAAGACCTTGGGAAGACCAGGGAAATCCCTTAGAAGGTGGTCACCCTTACAAAGACTACAAGGGAATTTGGGTTTTAAATTCTTCGTTTTAATCTTTTTGACCTCATCATTACTCCTAGTATGATTAATAGTAGATGGTTGCTTGGATCCAACATATGATATGGTTGGAGGCTTGTTCCTTTTTGGGTTCTTCTTATTCTTCTCTTTATGTTTCTTCTTCTTCTTATCAACCTGGCTACTTTCTTTAGAGCTTTCACTAGGCGAAGAAGGAGAAAGGGAAGGAGACTTAATGGGTGAAGAAGGTGAAAAGTTGACATGAGGTTGATGTTTGGGTGGTGTAGCTACATCTGAAGCATTAGGTGCAACTGAAACACTAGGAATATTCGATATCACCAGAGTGGAGAACAACCAAATCGATAATCCTATGGTGATTCTTGGAAGACTCAGTGTGGAAATGTACGGAGGACCAATGTTTCCAAAATAAGGAAAGGTGAAAGGTTCCTAGCACAAGGGGTTCCTCCATTGGTACTCCCAGGAGTTGATGCCATTAACATTGACTTGACCTAAGGTCCACTAAGTAAAACAAACATCACGCGCTATGAATCTAAGAAGCAAACAATCAAACACATCTTCCCACAATGAAACCAATGGTTTGTGATGAAAAAAAATGTCGCAAGATAAATATAGGAAGGGGAAGGGATAAAGCAAGTGGATCATTTAGGTTGGTGACCTTCTTAACATACTTATGCCTTCGTAGAAGCTTCGACACAGTAATGATGGATTTACCCTCCAAGGATCCCGAGTGAGTTTGACCAATGTCTTTTCCAGGTACAATGAGACTTCCCTTCACAATCACCTTATGTAAGACCCTGAATATTATGGCTACTAAGGTCACAAACTCGCAGTCATCCCCTGGGCAGGTACAATCAAAAGTCTAGTCTGAAAATATGGGCAGGATAACAAGTCTGAAATCTTTCAAGAGAACTGAGGACAAGTGGACCGGTAGAGCTACAAAGGACCCCAAGCAGATTCAGAGTTCATGAAGCATCGAGACCAAATGAGGATAGTTGAACCTCAAGAAGAACCCACAATATATGATATGAGTACTACGAACGGTTAAACCATGGAGGTATAATATCCATAACTCTCCCGAACGTGACCTCATGCGTAACCCCTTTGTGAGAGGGGGATCCCAGTAAGCTTATACAAAAATTGAATTTTCTCTCCCTATCACAAGATGCTAAGTTTGTTTGACATCTTTGGAAGGTTATCCTTTCAACCTATTCCAAAGCCCTACACCTTAAGATAATGTAGGTTTCCTAACAAAAAATGTAAAAATGTCTGATAAATTTTAGTTTAGCGCTTGATTTTAAGGTTTTTTTTTACTCAAGAGGAAAATGGAGTGGACTAAATGATGTTTTGACCAACTCTAAACAATGCAAAGAAATGAGAATGAAAATATTTCACTTCGATGAAAGCTATATTACGAGAAGGAGAAAAAATTTATCATTCCCAAATGCATAATGTCCCAATTTTTTTATTAAACTCATCAATGTCAAGATCTTCAAGAAATACATTATTCTTTCCCCCCCCCGGCCACGAGGGGGGGGATTTTTAAGATTTTAAGACTAAAAAATGCCAAAAACCATGCAATTTCGCTACTTCAAATGCAAACTAGTTTCACTACCCAAAAGAAAGAATGTTTATATATTCTTTGTTTGATTCTGATTTATAAATAAAGTAAATAAAAATCCTTTGATTCCCCACTACTTTTAATCAGGAGAAAGAGTCCTATGCAGATGGAAAAGACATGAAGCAAAAAGGCTACAAACAAAGCATGCACTCAAGGCAGTGAGGTATGAAAGAAAACAAGTAGAAAATTGTTCTTACAAGAACACAATCAAGGATTCTACAACCAATCAAGCATTCAAGTAACATAATAAAATGCATAGAAAAATCCAAGAAAAGACAAGGAGAAACAGAAATCACTCAAAACTGTCCCAACAAAACAAGTAGCTAGAAAAGGAAATTTCACATTTATGAAAAAGGATTCAAGATCCAATCAATACAACAAAGAGTGATAATAATAAAAAACCAATCCAAACAACTTCAAAATCCAACCATATACTAGGTAAAGACCTCTGTAAAACAAGATGCAAAAGATTGAGCAGAAGAAGGCAGAAAATCCCAAAAAAAAGACTAGTGCTCCCTGTCTCAAGGGTATATAGTGTTGAAACACTCTCTAAAACACTTTAGGGGATATGTGGCTAGATATCATCCCTCTGGTATGGCCTAGGGGGGGTGCTAGTCCTCCCATAATCTCATAAAAAGTGCCAAACAATGCAAAAAACTCACCCAAAATGCATAAAAACTGGTGAAATTGCTAGTGAAGGTAGGAGAAGGCTAATGGATGATGAAAAAATAGTAAAAGTGATATGAAAGGTGGTAAAAGTGCAGGGATATACCAAGTAAAGACAAATTTATGTCATCCCCATTGGATTCATCAATTTCTATTACAGGAAAATCCCCATGCGGATAGGTGAATTACCTCTTGGACCCTAGACTCCTAAGACCAAGACAAAAAGGTGTTAAAATTGATCAATCAAATCCCTTTGAACCTAGATAAGATAATCTATAGAGAAAAATAAGAATATATGAACCTTTTTATGATGTTTTTCCTCGCCCAATCCAAGTTGAGCTCTGATCCCCAAGCTCTTCAGCAAGTCCTCCAATCCAATCAAAGAAAAACCATGCTTCCTATTCTGCCATAATTATTTTGAAACTAGATCTATCCATCAAATACAAGTTCATGTAGATATACACAATCTTGAAGGAAATAGGCCAAGCACATGTATTAATGAGAACTCAAAAGAGATACTTACAAACCATTGATGAAGTTGCAAGAACCTCTTCCATCTCTCCTTGTCCATCCCATTGCTAAAATAATCCACAATCAAAATGACTATTCTTTCACTAATAATTCTCCCTTATGAGATCATAAGTTTTATGTCTTCAATGTCTCTCCCTTCAACCATGAGGAGGCCTCCTTATATAGGCTTTGATAGGCCCAACCACTTTAGATATTCTTGGGATAGGTTGAGGATCTTTTTCCATCAATTGTGGATCCTCGCTTATATCTAGTCTTGACCTTAGATTCGAATCAAACTAACTCCAGAGATAATGGGGGTCTTCCCTTGATTTCCTCAACAACACAACGCTTCCCCATAATTGTGCACATAGCATTTCAACGCTCCCCCAAAGGAAGGCAAGGAGCGCTAATGCTCCTTGTTAGTGTGTAGGGGAGAGTTGCCCTTCAAAATTGGTTTTCAAGTGGTTTTTCTCAAGGAAAAATCTTTGTACTCTTCGTCAAATGACTTTTCCTTCTTTTAACTAGTTTCTGAGGATGTCTCAGTGTCCTGTGATTTCATTCGAGATATAACATAAGCAATATGATAGTATGATATTTGCGACATTTGCGACATTTGTGGCCAAAGTGCAACACTTGAAATGACGACAGTAGATCATCATTGAAGTGAGTAATTTTGGTGTGT
>SNQJ01S0215285.1:0-15579 GCA_010110895.2 Picea sitchensis
TCCATAAAGAGATGTTATTCTAAACAAATATATCAAATTTTATGTTACTTGGAATATATTATGAGCTCCATAATTAAGATAAATTTAGGACAACCTACTTAATAACATCTTATGGTTATAAGTGTTAGTATACCATGCAAGTTTTGTTTAATATCTTATGAGTGATTCTTTCAAGTGAAAATCATTTGGAACAAAGGATTCATTTGGAACATTTAGGTAGATATTTATAATGCTTTTATAAGTTGGAAATATAAGAGGTCTCTTCCAAGACTTTGCAACAAGATCAGGGTGCTTTCATAAGAAGTCATTTAAAATAGCCTCTGAAGTCATTTAAAATAGCCTCTTAAAAATGATTTCTAAGGACAACTTTTCCATTGGATTGGATGGAACAAATCCATATTAAAATTCATTGCTACGTTATTATCATTTTACTAAAAAACATTTCACTACTTCAACATTTTCTGCCAAGACATTCTTTGTTGGTAGCGAAAGAGAATACCCAACTAAAAAATGTTTAGTAGCTTCATAGGCAATAGGCTTAACAAGAGTACTTATATATTGATTCCTTTTATTAGATGACAATTTGAATAAGAAGTATGCAAGACATCCAAGAAAAATTATGAAGTCATGTTTTTACCAGGGCTTTTGTTGCTAGAATCTTCCATAAATAGATGTTATTCAAAATAGAGATATCAATTTTGTTGTTGCTATTATATTTTGATCTCACGTTTAATATAAATTGAGAATAACCTATATAGTAGCATCTTACGATCACAAGGGTTAGGATGCCATGTGAATTTTTTCAAACTTCTTGTGAGTTATTCTATCAACTAGAAATAATTAAGAACACAAGTTTCATTTGGATCACTTGGCTAGATAATTATAGTGTTTGTGTAAGCTCGAAATCATCGATAATGAAGGTTTTATTTGGAGAATTCAGCTAGCTATTTCTAGTGCTTGTGTAAGCTAGAAATTTATGAGGTTCTCTTCAAAGATCGTGTAACAATATGAAGGTTCTCTAATAAAACCCCATCTAAAATCACCTCAACAAAATCATTTGCGAAAAGATAGATTTACCTTTGGATTGGGTGGAATAGATATTTGTATCAAAATACATTTCTTACATTTTTTAGATCTCATTAAATTTGTATTTCTTGCTTCAACCTTCTCTATTGGGCCATTCTCTATTAACATTGAAAGAAAATACACAATTTTAAAGGGTTTAGTAGCTTCATAGGTAGTAGTATTAATAAGTGTACTTATAACTTGATGCCTTTTATGATATGACAATTTAAAAGAGGAGTGTGCAAGATATGTGAAAACATTTATAGTCATATTCAGACTGTGCCCTTCCTTGTTGGAATCTTCCACAAAGGGATTTTATTTTGAATGGAGATGTCAATTTTTAGTTGCTTGGGATATATTATGAGTTCCACATCCAAGATAAATTGAGAACAACCTATCTAGTGGTATCTTACAATCATAAGGGTCAGGATGCCATGCAAATTTTCTCCAAGCTCTTATGAACGATTCTTTCAACTACAAATCATGAGGAATAAAGATTTTATTTAGTGCACTTAGCTATATATTTCCAGTGCTTATGTAAGTTATAAATGTAAGGATTCATCTTCTAATATGCATTGGCCCAAAACTTGAATATGCTTCTTCATATTGAGAAGCACTCTTCTATAGACACTTGATAATCATTGGATATTCAATCCAAACATAGACCATAATAATATTTATTTCTAGGATGAAAAGGCACAACAATATAACCAGAAATGAATGCAAATAATGCCTATTCAAACAAGCCATCTAAGATTTCTAACCTAGAATGATAGATGCCATTTTCATCATGAACTACACATAGTTTTGAATACTTTCATTCACCTCCTTGTCTAGCATTACTAGAATCCATATTTTAATAGAATTAAACAAAAAAAGAATGTTGGGAGCTTGATATGCCTTGCATGTACTTAGGCATATTCCTTATTCTATGCTTCTTTTCAAATCTTTAGGGAATCTTATCAAATGGTGTATCTATTGTAAGATAAAAAAAAAAAGTACACTTTCTTTCTCAAGAGGAGAGGAATGTTTGGGTAAAGAACAATTTGGTGGTCTTAGATGTGGGTTATGCATTGCCACAAGTTCTTTTTTATAAATGATTGAAGACCAGCTTCCCCCTTCTACCCATTAATATAAGGAGGTCATTTCATATAATCCAATCACTGAGAAGGTATTTCACTTTCATTGCATGGATTGCTACCCAATATTGAAATGAGAGATGATTGCAATAATCTTTGTTTCTACCATGTTCAAAGTATATCTTACTTTTTATCTAATCATAAATAAGAAAGAGACCTTGGTTTAATAGTGGAAAACAAATTATTTGTGTGATCTAATTAACTAAGAAGGACACTTTGGTGTAATGGTGTTTCGAAAAATATTTTGTGAGTCTAGAAAAATGTTTTTCATGAATAAATCTTGCATTGATTTCTCATTTTTAATTTGATCTAGTAAATCATGCTTACAAAGGTTTTTACTACTATGATTTGTACTATACTTTGGTAGAGCTCAGTGTAACAAGGGATAATTATTAAAAATTTGTTGAGATACATTAGATCCATATTAACAATATTGTATCTACTATGGATCAAGAGGGATAAAAAAGAAATTAAAGCACAAATTATTGGTGCTTAAAAAATCAAGGTGAAGATGGATTTATAGTTGTTTCTTTTATTATTACCCCCTTGTTTGTGAGATAAGTGAACCCATCCACACAACCATTTTTGAACCTGTGACATCCAAGGAGGAAACACATGTTCTCAACTCTTAGGCCCACTTATATTACTATTATGACATATTTTAGTTTATTTTATGAATTAGAAATCAATAGAAATTTATGATCTTAATATCTAAAGTTAAATGAAACATTTACACATGTTATCCTATTTTTGAGTATTCTTATGCTCTTTGGGTCAAGGTAAAATATATTTCAAGGTCAACCCTACATATGAAGCCTGAGAATGGATAACAACAACATAGTTAAAGCTGCACTTCCTATCCATGTTTTATTTTTCATTGTAGAATTAATTTCACTTGAGTAGTCTTTATGAAAAAATATTTTAAATAGTGTTAATGTGAAAAAGAATTTTATTATACAATTCAAACAAATTAGATGGAGATGCAAGATATTGTTGGGTTGTTATATTCTTTTCAATGAAATTCTAGTCGAGGTGGATCAAGTGATAGTCGAAGTTGAAGGTCGAGGTGGTTCAACCGAGTAAAGACAAAGTCAAAGGAATCGACAACAAGTCGAAGGTTGAGTGGTTCGAACGGGTAAAATCAAAGTCAAAAAGGTCAATTGAAAAGAGGTCAACATGCAGAAGTGTGGAAACCAACTGAAGACCGAATGAAGGCTAACTAGTACTCAACTGAAAATCTGACTTGGTAGTTGACTGTAACAGAATCCCGAGATTCCTGGGATTTGTATCCAATGATCTACGTGGATCTGTAACAATTTTTGGGAACCTTTTATTTATGGTTTTTCCTACTGTAAAACCTATAAAGAAGGTGTGTTGTAATACTGTAAAGTCTAATCAAAAGTTGATCAATGAATCAATAATCGTAGAGGTTGTTGGTCATATAGATGTAAGTTGAATTGGCTACAGGGTAGTTCGTGTGTAAAGCAAGAAGGTATGATGTCAATTATGTCTTAGGTGTGAACCAAGGTTAGACATGTAACCTTTTATTCTAAATGAATAAGACAACAAGAGAGTGGAATGCTCAAGGAACGTTGGTTTTCCCGGTTTGTGTTTCTAGGGTAAAATCTCTATGTACTATGTCTTTGTTGTGTCATTTACTTTCTTGATTATATATTTGTTCCTCCCTTCTTCTAGGTTTAGCGTGGAAGTGTTTCTCTTTTTCTAACACGTGGTATCAGATCTTGGTTTAAGAACCTTGGATCTCAGCTAAACCCTAGGTTCAATAAGAGTCATAAGTCAAAAATATTTAAATAATTTTGTTAAAGATTGATGAGCAGCTCGAGAATAAAGATCAAAAAGTTCAATGGCCAAAATTTTGACCTTTGGAAGCTTAAAATTGAATATCTCCTTGTATATCGAGAATAATGGACAACATTCTATCTAGGTACGATTCCGACAGGTATGTCGACGGAAGAATAGGATAATCTCGAGAGAAGAACAAGGAGTATGATTAGACTATGTCTTGTAGATTCGATATTGTTGAATGTATTAGGTGAATATTCAGCCAAGAAACTGTGCGACAAGTTGGGGAGCTTGTACCAGCTGAAATCCATGGTAAATAAGTTGTTTCTCAGAAAGAAATTGTATCTTCCAAGGATGAGTGAGGGAAATTCAATGACTGGTCATTTAAATGCATTTAGTACCATTATAATCTAGTTATCTTTTGTGGATATTAAAATCACCAAGGAAGATAAATGTATTAGCCTATTATTTTCTTTTCCAAACTCCTGGGATAGCTTACTTGTGGATATAGGGATTAATACAACCACATTAGCACTAGAATACATGGTTGCATCTCTACTATCATAAGAAATGAGAAGGAAGAACATGGAAGGATCGACCAAATATTTGTTAGTGGTGAGAGATTGACCAATTGACAAAGATAAAGGAAAAATCTTCGGTAGAAATTCTAAGTCGAAGGGTAGATATAAATCCCCTATTCAATCGATGATAAGATGTTGGAAATGCAGTAAATCTAGGAGTTACAAAATGGAATGCAATTCGAAGGAAATGGAAGTCGGTACGGGATCTGACAAGAAGTAATTGACTGAGAGAAATACGACTCTATATAAGAGAGGCGATGTGTATCTGGCGTTGACCAGTACACAATCAGATCAAGATTTTTGGTTGATCGACTCTGAAGAATCCTATCATATGACACCACATACAAAATGATTATGTGAATATGAACAATATGAAGGAGGAGATGTGTTCTTGGGGTCTGAATCGACAACCAAAATTATCGGACGAGGAAGAGTTCGACTGATACTACAAGATTGGAGGAGTAGAACCCTTTCAGGTGTGCTACACATTTTGGGTTTGGTAAGAAACTTGATATTTGTCAACAATATGAGTGATGTAGGGGTGCACAATCTATTTCAAAAGGATTTGTGCAAGATGGTCATAGGTTATATGGTCTTAATGAAAGGATTTAGGATTAAAACCCTATACAAGTTAATAGGGAGTGTCAACTTGACTGGATGCAACAACATCGTTGTTCCTGAAGTTGACTCGACTTCGACTCGACTTGAATCAACTCAGTCTGAGTCGATTCAAACTGACTCGACAAGTAATCATAAATTTGACCCGACCATGTTATGGCACGAGAGGATGGGACACATAGGATAAAAATTACCTTGAGATATGCATAACAAAGGTATGGTCGAAGAATTTCCTGCATGTAATTTAGAATTCGAATTTTGCGAACATTGTATATATGGAAAACAAATTTGGGTGAGGTTCCCATCTAGAGAAACAAGGACAAATGGGATTCTAGAGTTGGTTCATAGTGATTTGTTTGTCCCTGTTTCAGTTTATTCACTTGGTGGATCCATGTATTATGTCTCCCTCATAGATGATTTCTCCAAGAAGACATGGATATATTTCCTGAGGAAGAAATTAAAGGTTTCCTAGAAATTTAAAGAGTTTAAATCTCTTGTAGAAAAAATTACAGATAAGAAGATTAAGGTGTTGAGGACTGACAACGATGGTGAATTCTGTGGAAAAGGATTTAATCATTTCAACAAGTAGTGTGGCATAGAAAGATAAAATACCACACCATATACCCCACAACAAAATGGATTTTCTAAGAGAATGAACAAAAAATTAATGGACAAGGAAAGGAGCATGCTCAGTGGTGTCAGGCTCTCACAATAATTATGGGTGGAGCCATTTGATACTTCTAAATACCTATTGAATATGTCTCTTTTGTTGGTGCTACTGGACATGAATCCATATGAGGTATGGTCCTTAAGAATCCTTCAGTTTCACAACTCAAAGTATTTGTATGTGATGAATTTGTGCATGTTCCCAAGGAAAAGAGGAGAAGCTGGACAAGAACGCAATCAAGTGCATTTTAATTAGATATAAAGAAGGAATGAAAGGATATAAGCTCTGGGATCCTGCATCAAGGAAAACAATGTACAATAAAGATGTGGTCTTCAGAGAAGTAGGAAGTAAGTCTGAGCCTAAAGAAATTGTTTAGACCGAGAATAATCAAGAAGGTGTGGTTTGAACTAACGAATGAAGAAGATGATTCATATGAGTTAATTGAATCAGAAGAAGAGGTGGAACAAATGAACCTTGTTTTAAGGAGGTCATAACGAATAATAAAACCAATTGAAATGTATATTCCACCCGACTTTCGTTCTGCATTCGTATTAACTGCCACTGATAATGATCCCAAGTCGGTCGGGGAGGCAGTTGACTCAGTAGAGAGAAAACTATTCAAGGATGCCATGGTCAAAGAGATGGAATACTTACAAAAGAATAAGACACGTGACTTATTCAAATTACCTAGTGAAATAAATCCTTTCAATAGAAAATGGGTATTCAAGAATAAGATGAATGCAGCAAGTCAAGTCGAGAAATTCAAATATCAACTAGTAGCGAAAGGATATTCCCAAGTTGAAGGACTGGACTTCAGTGATATTTTCTCTTGTGTTGCAAAATTAACTTCCATTAGAGTACTAATGTCTCTGGCTACAACATTTGATCTAGAGATATAACAGATGGATGTGAAGACAACTTTCCTACACGGGGACCTGGAAGAAGAAATCTGTATGAAATAACCTGAAGGATTTGTAGTAAAGGGAAAGAAATATTTGGTGTGCAAACTAAAAAATATCCCTTTATGGTATAAAGAAATCACGAAGGATGTGGTACCAAAATTTTGATACATAAATCCTTAGTTTCGGGTTTGTGAAAAGCAAAGTTGATCACTGCATATATTCCAAAGAAGAAGGTGGGCGTTTCATATATGTAGCATTGTATGTCGATGACATGTCACTGATTGGAAACAACATGAACGCAATATAGGAGGTGAATAAGTAGTTATCCTCCAAGTTAGACATGAAGGATCTAGGTGCATTGAACTTCATTTTGGGAATGGAGATCAAGAGATATCGAGTAGCTAGAAATATCTAGTTGAACCAGAAGAAGTTTATTGAAACAATCTTGAAATGTTTCAACATGCAAGATTGAAAACCTATGAAGGTGTCAATTCCTCTGGGAGAAAGACTAACAATTGAATAGTGTCCAAGGACATAGGAGAAAATATAGGACATGTCACATGTTCACTATGCAAGTGCCATTGATAGTATAATGTATGTGATGGTCTGCACTCGACCAAACACTGCCCATGCAGTGGGAGTGTTGAGTAGATACAAGTCAACACCTGGGAAGGAGCACTGGACAACTGTCAAAGAAGTATTCAGGTATTTGTGTGGCACAAAATATTATTCTATATGCTACCAATCAAAACCTGGAGGTGATAGTGAATTAAATGTACATGAATTTGTCAACGTCGTCTAGGCTGGAGATCTGAATCGATGGAGGTTGACCAATGGATATGTGTTCAAAATGTTTAGTGGACAAATCAGTTGGATGAGTAAGGAATAGAAGGTTATATCCCTGTCAACAACAGAAGTTGAATACATGGCATCCACTCATGGAAGCAAAGAAGAAGTATGGATGAAGAGGTTGTGTTCATGATTCAAGTTTGAGCAGAGAGCTATGAAGATAATTTGTGAAAGTCAAAGAAAAATATTTCTGGCAAAGAACCCAACTTCTCATTCTAAGACTAAGAACATTGATGTACAATACCATTTCGTGATAGACATGGTGGAAAGAATCAAGGTACTACTAGAGAAAGTAAACACGTTGGAAAACATAGTAGACTCTTTGACCAAGTTTGTGAGTGTTGTGAATTTATGTTGGTGTAGAGAGGCAATGGGAATTTTTTCGCTGAGTCTATGAATGAGAGTTCATAGGTATCCCAGTTTCAACAAAGAAAACAAAAAGTGGGAGAATGCTGGGCTGTTATATTTTTTGCAGTGAAATTCTAGTCGAGGTGGATCGACTGATAGTATAAGTTGAAGGTCGAGGTGGTTCGATCAGGTAAAGACGAAGTCAAAGGAATAAAAAAAAAGTTGAAGTTCGAGTGGTTTGACCAAGTAAATTTGAAGTCGAAGAGTTCAATCGACAAGAGGTTGACAGGCGGGCATGTGGAAACTGACTGAAGACCGAATGTAGGGAAACTGGTAATCCAACTTGGTAGTCAACTGTAACGAAATCTCGAGATTCACGGTATTTGTAGCCAATGATCTGTGTGGATCTGTAACCATTTTTTGGTGCCTTTTATTTAGAGTTTTTCCTATTTTAAAGTCTATAAAGAAGGCGTGTTGTAATACTGTAAAGGCTAATCAAAAGTTGATAAATGAATCAATAATTGTAGAAGTTGTCGGTCATATAGATGCAAGTCGAATTGGCTACATAGTTGTTCTTATGTAAAGCAAGAAGGTATGATGTTGATTATGTCTTAGGTATGGACCAAGGTTAGACATGTAACATTTTATTCTGAATGAATAAAACAACAAGAGAGCATGACACTCAAGGAATGTTGGTTTTCCTGGTCTGGGTTTCCAGGGTAAAATCTTTATGTAATGTGTGTTTGTTGTGTCATTTAATTTATTTATTGTATATTTCTTTCTCTCTTCTACTAGTTTTAGCATGGAAGTGTTCCTCATTTCCTAATAAATATGTGGAAGTTGACCAATGGGACAATATTTACTGCAAGCATATTTTCAATAAAAGAACATAAAATATACAATGGAAAATACAAACATTACACAGATATTTTTCCCCTGGAAACCCAAACCGGGAAAACCAGCATATTCTATATTCATTCATTGTGATACATTGTTTACAATACAATATACATATAGGAGTCGATGACATCCAAAACCCTAACCCAATGACCTGGATTAGTCAAAAACCCTAATTCTTTAACTGGAAATAGAAAACCATCAGCAAAAAACCATGTGCCGAAAAACGCTTCAACAATGGACACGAAAATCGAGGCAACATGAAAAATAAGGAAAAAGTGTGACATGTTTCCCGAGGAAAAACAAATTTCTCGGGGGTGTTGCCCCTACACCCCCCAAGGGGAGGCATAGTGCCCCCCCCCCAAACCCCCCTGTGCGCCCGACACAACGCAAACACTACTACTCGTGCAAAGAATATAACCCATACCCAACATTCTCCCACTTCTTGTTTTCTTTGCATACAAGGGGTTACATGGTTAAGTAGTCAACAATCCAGGGAAACAATGCCTATGGATCCTCTACACCAAGAGAAATTCTTAGTGCTCAAAAATTTTGTTAATGAATCTACAACATTCTTCAAAGTGTCCACCTTCATAAACAATACTTTATTTTCTTCAACCATGTCTCTCACAAAGTGATATTGAATATCAATATGCTTTGTCTTTGAATGATAAGTTGGGTTCTTCGCTAGAAAAATTGCACTCTAACTATCACAATCAATCCTTACAGCTTGATGTACCAACCCAATACCTGAACACAATCTTTTTAACCATATTGCTTCCTTACTTGCATGAGTGGTTGCCATGTATTCATCTTCTTTAGTTGAAAGTGCGACTACAACCTGTCTTTTGCTCATCCAACTTATTGCTCCTCCAAATAGATTAAACACATACCCACTTGTAGATATCCTATGATCTAGATCTCCAGCCTAGTCTACATCTACAAATCCATGTATATCTAACACTTTGTCCAATCTCGGTCTTCCTTGGTAGCACAATCCATAGCTAGCAGTGCCACACGAATACCTGAAAACCCTTTTTACTATTGTCCAATGTTCCTTCCATGGTTTTTACATATACTTGTTCAAAAATCCCATTGCATGTGCAATGTCCGATCTAGTACATACCATTGCATACATCAAACTACCAACTACACTAGCATATGGAACACGAGACATGTCCTCCTCCTCTTCCTGTGTCTTGGGACATTGATCCACATATACCTTTACACCAACAGGAATAGGAACCTTGATCGATTTACATTCCTGCATATTAAACCTATACAATATTGTCTCGGTATATTTTATCTAATTTAACCAGAGTTTCCTCTTTTTCCGATCTCTTTTAATTTCCATGCCCAAAATGAAATTTGAAGCATTGAGATCCTTCATGTAAAATTTAGAGGACAACTGTGTTTTCACATCTTGGATAATCTCCTTGTTGTTTCCTATCAACAACATGTCATCCACATATAATACCAAATAAATCAAATGATCACCAATTAATTTAAAAAACACACAACGATCCTCTTTGTTTCTTGTGAATTCAAGTCCCAACATATAAGTATCAAATTTTTGATACCACATCCTTGGTGATTGTTTCAAACCATACATGGACTTTTTCAGCTTGCATACCAGCTCCTTCTTTCCCTTCACAACAAATCCTTTTGGTTGCTTCATATAGATTTCTTCTTCCAGATCCCCATGTAGGAATGTTGTCTTCACATCCATCTATTCTACTTCAAAATCAAATGCAGCAACAACAAATAAGAGAAATCTTATAGAGGTTAACTTGGAAACAAGAGAAAAAATCTCACCAAAATCAATTCCCTCAACCTAGGAATAACCCTTTTCTACTAACCGAGATTTGTATTTCTCCACTTTTCCTTATGCATTCAGCTTCTTTTTAAATACCCATTTACTGCCAATGGGATTTCTTCCAATCGACAACTCCACTAGATCCCAAGCCTCATTCTTATCCAAGGCTACCATTTCTTTGTCCATGGCCTTTTTCCAGAGATTTCCATCCTCTGAATCCACTACCTCCCTGACAGTTCTAAGATCATCATCAGTAATAGACAAAGAAAAATTTGAACGAAAATCAGATGGAGTATACCTTTCCAGTAGCCTTCTTTCTTGAACTAATCTCCTCAATACCAGATTATGAGGATCTTCTTCTTCTTATTCATGTTCTTCTGTGGAGTCTAATTCATCATCCTTTAAATCAAACTCTATTTTCTCTGGTTCTTCCTTACTTGGTAGGACTTCATGTTTAACAAAATCCTTCATTTATCTAAATACCACATCTCAACTATACACTACCTTCTTAGTTTATGGGCTCCAAAGCTTATAACCTTTGGACCATCTTTATATACAATAAATATACACTTTTCAACCTTCCTATCTAGCTTACTCTTGTTTTCCTTTGGAACATGAACATATGCATCACAATCAAATACCTTGAGATGTGTGCGAGAAGGTTTCTTACCAGTCCATACCTCTTGTGGAGTCTTGTCATCCAGCACTGATGAGGGTGATCTATTGACCAGGTAACATGCAGTACCCACTTCCACTGCCCATAATTCTTGCCCCAACTCGGCAACACTGAGAATGCACCTTGCTTTTTCCATCAACGTCCTGTTCATCCTTTCTGTAACTCCATTCTATTGAGGTGTATATGGAATAGTATTCTACCTTGCTATACCACACTTCTTACATAATTCTTCAAATTCATTCCCGCAGAACTCTCGACCATTATCTTTCCTCAACACCTTAATTATTCTCTTTGTTTGATTCTCAACAAGAGCCTTGAACTCTTTAAACTTGTCAAAGACTTCAGATTTATTCCTGAGGAAATATATCCAAGTATTCCTCAAGAATTCATCTATAAATGAGACACAGTACATAGATTTTCCCAATGATGGGACTGACACAGGTCCAAAAACATCACTGTGAACTAACTGTAAAATTCCTTCAACCCTCGTTGCACCAGAGGGGAATCTTACCTGATTCATCTTCCCATATACATAATGTTCACAGAAATCAAAATCCAAAGAACATTTAAACATACCGTCAACCATACCTTTACCATGTAGTAGTCAAATACCCTTCTCTCTGATATGCCCCAGTCTTTGATTCCACAACATAAACTTTTCTCCAGAGACTGTAAGAGTTCTTTATTCTTCAACTCTAATATCAAGAACAATGGAACTCTTACACCCATCACTAATAGTGCTTCCTTGTAGCTTATACAGAGTTCCAAACCGAACTCCCTTCAGCAACACCATTGCTCCTCGAACCATCCTACAGGTTTCCTTTTCAAATATTGTTTTTACCCCTGCATCGTCCATTTTTCTTACAAAAATAAAAATTTTGGCCAAACCTGGGATGTGCAGAACACCATGAAGTGTTCTAATCCTTCCATCTATGAGCCTCACCTTGACTTTTCCTTGTCCTATGATTCTGGTTGTCGAATCATCACCTAATAAAACATTACCTCCATCATACCTTTCATAGTCACAGAACCACTCCCTATGGGGAGTCATATGAAAGGATGCACCAGAGTCAACCAACCATGCCTCATGATCTGGATGTGTGCTTTAAGAATCCAACTACACATCTCGTCCTTCTTCCTTGGAGGTCTTTTCTTATGTAGAAGGAGATTCTTTAGATCCCTTATTTTTCTCAACTTTGGATCTACATTGCTTCTTGTACTACCCTTCTTTTCCACATCTCCAACATACCTTTACAAACTTTCCGAGATATTTATATCTACCTTTAGACTTAGATCTCCCATTTGAGAACTTAGATCTATTTCTTTCCTGGGAATGTCCTCTTGTAAATAATGCGCCTGTGCTATGTCCTTCCATATTCTTCTGTCTCATATCCTCTGACAACAAGGATGAGACCACTTCATCAAACTTCAAGGAAGTTGTATTACTACCTATGGCCACAACTAGACTATCCCACAAGTTTGGTAAAGAACACAATAAAATGATACATTTATCTTCATCTCAAATTTTAATCTCAACAGATACTAATTGAATTACCATAGTATTGAAGGCATTCAAATGCTCTGCCACTGAGTCTCCATATCTCATCCTCAGGTTATACAACTTCTTTCTCAGGAATAATTTATTTACTAGGGACTTAGACTGATACAACTTCCCCAACGTATCCCATAAATCCTTGGTTGTAGCTTCCTCTGACACATTCAGTAATACTAAATCTGAAAGACATGGTCATATTGTGCTATTTCCCTTTCGATCCAACTTTTTCCAGTCATCTACTGAAGTTATTGTAAGTGCAGTACCTAGATCTACTGTGATCCACTGATCTATATCCACCAACAGATCTTCCATATTGAGCTTCCACAGCTCAAAAAATTTCCCATTAAACTTCACGATCTCCATTTTTTAATTGCTCGACATTTATTTTCACCTGAAAAATCAATACCACAAATCTCCCACTGTAACAAGGCTTATCACAGTCCCGAGCCAAACCCTTGACCACAAAGGTGTCCTCCTGAAGCCAACAAAGCTTTGATACCAAATGTAGATTTTAACCTTGTACAATACTTACTGCAAACATGTTTTCAGTAAAAGAACAAAAAATATACTATCGAAAATACAAACATTACATAGATATTTTTCCCCTAGAAACGCAAACTCAGAAAACCAACATATTATATATTCATTCATTGTGATACATTGTTTACAATAAAATATACATGTAGGAGCCAGTGGCAACCAAAACCCTAACCAAATGACCTGGATTAGTCTACAACCCTAATTCCTTAATCGGAAATAGAAAACCATCGGCAAAAAAACATGTGCCGAAAAACTGCTCAACAATGGACATGAAAATCGAGGAAAAAGTGTGACATGTTTCTTGATGCAAAAACAATTTCTCAGGGGCGTTTCCCCTACACCCCCCAAGGGGGGGGACTAGATCCCCCCACTCAAATCCCCCTGCGCACCCAGCGCAATGCAGACACTACTACTCGTGCAAAGAATATAACACATACCCAACAATATGGGTATTAATTTATTGAGGTGTTAATGAAATTGCAATTAAATTTATACCTTGTCAAACACTTATTGGTTTTACTTTGTAAGAACCATGAAGTCCTTTCAAATTGGAATCCTTTTAGATTTTTTTTCATGTTGGTTGTCAGTCACTTGGTTTTTTTTGTCATACTTATACATGTAAAGCATCTACATTATATGTTGTTCATCAATCTAGGAGACATGATACAACTTCTTCGATCTACTTTCTTTCATTTTTTTTAGAATCAAACATCTAATGTTTTCCCTATTCTCAACCACATTACCCTATAAACAATTGTCTTACTTGGAAGTGGACTCTTCAAGATCATGAGATAATATGCAAAGGAATTTGGAAGTCCCACTCTTATTTTAGTTCTCAAGTACTTGGTTCTTCGTAAAAACCCATCAATTAATAATTGAATACATCATAGTGTCTTTATTAATGGATGTTGTGTGGTTTATAAGTAATTTTTCCATAAAGTGGAAATGGGCATGCATGTATGTGGAACTGTAAGGTTGTTAAATTTTTTGGGCATGGATTGTTGCTAAGTACAATATTGTTTTCATTGTCCATGTTCACTAGAGATGAGTCCGTTTTAGGTATAAATGGATGATTAGAGAGGAAGTCATGCATGGGATATGACCTATTGACATTATTATACTTTTGCAGTTATTTATGGACATGATTTTCTACCCTCCTATTCATGAACATCCTATGATGCATTTGAAGAGTCTTTTCATAATCGATGAATCAATAATTAAGAATCCATAATAAAAGTGGGAGGGAAAACATCAATATCTCTCGAGATTGAGAAAAATGGAGGTTAGGATCAACACATATAGGAACTTTATGGTGAAAGATGATGAAACCCTATCGAACATAAAACCTAATGCTTGCAATGTTATCTGTAGGAAGGGAAAATTATGTTTCTTTCTCCAAACATGGAAAATGAGTATATTATAGTTTAATGAAGATATCTTCCTATTATTATAATTGGTTTTATACTTGATCAATAGATTTGTTAAGACTTTACAATGATTTATAATTCAGTGAAAGATTCATCAATATTATACAAGATTTTATAACTTAGTGAAACATTAACCAAAAAATTTATATACATATTATATTATTGATAAAATAACCTTTGAATTTTCCAATGTATCATGGGGATTCACTCATTTATTATACATATAAATTTGGGGGGTTATTAAAATTTGTCTTGGTGAGTATTGGTTTTGAGTAAAGGCGATATTTCATATCCTTGAATTCTTTATATTGTGAATCAACCCAAACAAACTTGACTTTTTCTCTAGCCTTGGTCACTTGGCCTATGTGCCAAGCGATATGAGAGAATCCCAATATAAAATTGTGATAGAAGTTGGCTAGGCCCAAGAAACCATGGAGCTATATTAGAGTCCTCACGACCATCAATTCACAAATGAAATGGATCTTAGTTATATCCACATGCACACCATGTTCATCCTCAATGTATCACATATGTTGAACTTTGTGCATGTTGAATGACAATTTCTCATGATTGTCATATACGTTGTGTTTCTGTAGACTGCTCAAAACCTACTAAATGTGATAAAAAAATTATACCTAAATTTTGTTAAAGATGAGGATATCATCCAAATATAAGACCACAAAAGAATTTGAGAAC
>SNQJ01S0215288.1:0-14631 GCA_010110895.2 Picea sitchensis
GTTGAACTCATCGAAACACGACATAGCTTGCACAATAGATACCTCCGTGGGAATGACCAATATATTATGTGTGTGGGTCAAGATCAAGCATACATAATTCTCATTCATGGTGGTTGTAATGTGATAACCTCCATCGTCCTAGTAAGAAGAAATTCGTAATGCAACTAGGGATTTTTGTGTAATTATTTGTGTGTAAAGTTGTTTCATGCTTGAAGGAGATTGACCTATTCCTACTGAATATAAGACTATCCAGGGAGTATTATATTGTTCAGCCTAATTCTAGACTTATATATCTACCTTCCCTTGGTATACTTTATTTCAAACGTGCTCCTGGGGTGAGTACATGAAAGGCTATGGCTGGGCTCGAGGATTTCCTACACCTAGGCAGGTGGTAGGAAAGATGTGAGCTCGCTTAGGTAATTATTATTCTTGGGAATGCCTTTCTTAAACTCTCCCTGCTTTACTTTCTTCGCTTCATGCTTGTTTGTTGAATAATATGCTTGGTGACCATGTAAACATGATGTTTTTTTAATCGTACATGATCGCGTCAACAGTCCCGTGTTTACATCTCTTTTGAGCAAATCGTAGTCTCTGCTTTGTTGAATGAAATTATAGTTCAATGAAACTAGAATATACTGGGATGGATTGGTAAGCTCAAATAAAAGTTGGTTTTCTTGTTTCTATGATCGAATTATGATCACTTTCTTGTCTCTATGATTAAATAAAAGTATTTATAAAATTGATATAAAAAAAACAATTGAAATTCTCCCTTAAAAGTTGAATTCTTCCACTAATTAATTGAAGGTGAAAAAGTTAGTTTTCCTTGCATTTAACTTACTTATTATACCCTGTAATTATCTCATAGCCATGGACATATATTTAGTGGAAGGCCTAATGTCTTGGCCATTTAATTGTTTCGAATTCATGGGTGAATTAAATGTCGCATTACGGTCAGGTGGGATTTGCTGCAGTCTCGAAGAAGATAATTATGGTTTTAGAAATTGACACTAAGAAATGAGTTTGAATCCTTTGATCACCTTGCATATATTCTTCAAATGAATCAATTCTTCAGAAGGTGCTTCAGTGTGGAGGTGTGTCAAAACTGTGTAAGCTTCAACAAGTCAATTGCAGAGACAAAACAAAGTAGAGAGACAGGGAGATATTGAAATTGAATACAAATACAATTTATCCTTGTCTCTCGTACCTAATTAGAACTTTGATATTGAAATTTGATGCAATGACATGATCGCTAAGGTTTAGTCAAAGTTTCTAATTGTCTGGTCACATTATATATTTTTATTAAAAAATACACTCAAAATGGTTTTTTTGGAAGTTCTTACATGAAGTTTAGTTTAAATTTCAAAGGAATGGTTCCATGATATTATTACACCAAAATTATTAGCTACCTTTATTATTGTTTGTGTTGGACAATTTTTTATTGTTTGTATGGGAATTGACAACTCGTTCAAGACAGTTATATTTGAATTCCTAGGACTTTGAGCAAGATACTATTCTTACAAAAAAAAAAAAAAAATATTTAATCAATTGAATTTTTTTTTCTTTTCAAATTCAACAAATTCAACAAACTAAAACAATAAAAAATCTAGCAAAGTTGAATATTTTTTTAAAAGAATTATATATACTCACACTTCCATTCTAAATCAATATATATACTTTGAATTTTTGGGTCGGTTTACTATTCTCTTTTATATATCAACGTCACATATTAGTGCCACAGAGGGACAAGGACTATAGCAATCCATAATTCGTTGACTTCATATTAATATGTCCTTTGACTATAAATTTTTGCATCATGTGTATTGTTCGTACTATAGAAGTAAAAACATTATGTTATATATTTAAAAAAACTTATATGTCATCGTCTCATTAGAGAATATATTCGAGGTATTATTGCGAGCTTCGATGTTCCCAATGTTGTAAATGTGTAGATATCCAAAGTTTTGAGCATAAACACTCCTTTTTAATTTTTATTACATTTTTACTGAAATATTTACATACTGAAATTTCTAAGCATGGATGTTGATTTTTATTTTATTTTTATTATCAGCCTCTGCCGAGTGCATAGAGGGACTATAGTGATCACATATTGTTATTATTAGTCATTTCTATTTGTATTGAAATGTTTAAATCATTGACAATTTTTTTAGGTGCTTGAATAGGCCTCACAACTTAAATGTTTACATAGCGCGAGGTCCTGAAACATGCCTGACAACTTAATATTTTTCATACCATGACATCCTTAGACAACCTAACAACATTAAATGTTTACCTAGATAGGCTTATCGGAGTACATTTTTCCTCTAAATTTTCCATACAATGTTTCAGTGAATTTGGACAATATTGTTGTCCTCCGCATGTTGAATAGACATTGTATGTTTCATAATTCTTCTAGGCTTGGAATGCAATTTGATCATCGTTGAAACTACATACATTGTTTACTGGTTCAGTGGGTTCTTCTTCTTCATTGGTTCGTCGGTCGTTGCTTGTTGTTGTTTGGTTGAACTTTGCAAGGTTGGGGACCTGTGCGTGCAGTTGGAATTGTTGGTGCGTGTTTCTTTATTTTGTTTACTTCAAATTTTGCAGGGTTGGGGTCCTGCATTCATAGTTGGATCTATTTTTTTTACTTTGCGGGGTCCAGGTGCTTCACCTGCAATTTGACCTGCGCTTGTGTCATTCATCATTTGAGAGTAAGTTTCCATGTCATAATTTCATTTTCTATTAATTATTTGTTGTTCAGTGTTTGCAATTTGCAAGTAAGAATGTTTTCTTATTTCTACTGGCATGCTCGTCATATGTTTTTGTTCCTTTTGTGCTTCGGTTTTAGTTTGGTAATCGTTGGAGATACATATGTTGTTTACTGGTTCGGTTGTTTTTGCTTGTTCACTGGTTCGTTGGTCCGTCGATTGTTGGTTGTTGTTGTTTGGCTCAAGTTTACGAGTTTGGGGCCCTGGGGCTGTAGTTGGGCATGTTTGTGATTTCTCGTTGGTTTGTTGCTTGCTGTTTTATTTTGTTTACTTGGGATTTTCAAAGCTGGGGTCTTGCATCGGAAGTTGGAGTTGTTTTTTTTTTTTAGGGGGCGCTTTGTGGTGTTTAGGTCCTGCACCCACAAGTGGACCTACAGTTCTGTTGTTTTCCATGTATGGCAAAGTTGATATCTAGCGCCTGTTTCGTGCCCGCCTGTTTTGATGTAAACTTTTGTTGATACTCGAGTGTTGACATGATACAAGATAGTGGAATAATAAATAATTGGACAATTACATTTGCAATTACAATATATGTTGTCTTTTTGTTAAGATAAAACATGTGCAAAACACACTTATTAACCATATATGGTGAAATGTGTCCATATCACAATACAACCTCTTTATCCTCTACAGAAACTGGTGTGACCATGATACCATTTGTCTTGTACTTGAAATATGATATGTACATCAAAGATTCTGCAAAATTATATTTCCATGTCTAGAAGCATATCTAGATACTTTGCCATAGAAAACCAAAATCATTTATCTATGGCCATGCAATTTGTTAATATTTTGTGTCTTGTAATATATTTTGGGCAGGAAAAAACTTTATATATTTACAACGATGGATGGAGAAAATAAAAGTTTCATGTTTCTAACTATCTCTTATTAAATCTGTTGATTCTCATTTAGTGTATGTACATATTACTTGTTTTCTGCTGCATACCAACTTCCATTCATGCGCATTGTATTTTGTGCACTCTCACATTCAAACAAACAAAATAGATGCAGAAAATGAAGAAGTCTTAACTGCAGCGGTGGATGAGGAGATAGAAAGGTGCATGCTTGTACTATTATTTCATATTCCGTTGTTTTGTGTTTCATTTATTTTCTGTATATGTGTTCACCTAGTTTATTGTATGTATATATTGTGTACCTTCCTACATAATAACTTATCTTCATGTCCTTTGTATTTCTTGTGCCGCTACATTGAAAAAATTTGAACTCTGTTTATTTTTTTCTTACATGTCTTCCTGCATACTAACTTCCTTCATGTCCATTGTATTTTTCCTGCGTTGCTACATTTAAAAAAATAGAGTGGATGGAGAGGACGATGGACTCTTTGGCGAGAATGTAGCAGAGGAGTTACAGAGGTGCATACCTGTACTCTTATTTCATATTACAGTGTTTAGTATTTCATTTATTGTTTGTGTATTTGTTCTACTTGTTCTACTGCTTTGCACCTTTTTTTCTGTATGTATATACTAAGTATCTTTCTTCTTATTGTTGTGTGAATTTTATTCTCTTTGCTGCTACATTGAAATAAATAGAACTGTATTTCTTTCTTTTACATGTCTTTCTGCATACTAACTTGCCTTCATGTCCACTGTATGTTTAGAGTTTCTACCTTGAAAGAAACAGATTGGTTGGACAGGAAGATGAATTCTTATATGCCACAACAGAGGGGTATATGGCACAATCTTCGAAAATGTATACCAACTGTGCTAGTAAATTAAACATACAAAAATAGTGGGGGAATATAAGATTGGACTAGAAAATGATGAGTTGGCAACAATGGGCCTTTGTTGAGACTTCCCTCTTCCAAACATTGCCCTCCCCATTTCTAATTTTTCCATTTTCTATTATCCCTTTCTTTTTTCCCTCTTCTGAACTTAAATTTTCTCATCTACTTTTTATTTCTGGTTGCTTTGCTTAGTCGTCTTTCCAAAAATTCCTAGGTGCACAATTTGGCGGACTCACGGGTTCACATTTGTGGTCATGCTTCTACCTTATTCCATACTTACCCACTTTGTCGATCGCAGGTTCTCAGGATGGAGGGTTCAAGATTATGTCTCTAGCTTCAAAGGTTCCACGATATACATATTTTTCGTCGTACCCCCCCATCACGCCCTATTCACTGTTACACATTTTTTAGTCAAAAAATTCGAGGCACACAATTTGACCCTCGGGTCCTCATGTTTCCTGAGTATCCCTTGAACACCCTATTTCATATTCCATCTCCTTCGACCCTGTATGTGACATTAAAAACAATTATGGACAATATACAATGCATATGCTTCTTTAATCCTTCTAATGTTCATCTACGCATGCTTGCATCAGAAAACGTTGGACTAGTGACATGGCCATGAGCAATCAATCATCCCAAACATCTGCAGACCGACAAGGCCAAAGGTAAAGATGCATACATTTTTTTCCTCATATGTTTACCAAAAAAATATCATCATCTATGACATGGTGAATATGTTGATGTCATCTGCAACACGTGCTTTGCGGTTCACAAGAAGTATCAACAAGCGCAAGAGAGATGCTAAACATAGTACAAGTTCCACAGATTAAGAGGTCTGGTTGCAAAACTCTGGCTCCATAGTTCATCCAAGTTGTGCATCTACTTGTGCATTTATGCCAGGAAAAAAGAAAACAAAAAAATGATGCACACTACCATTCAAATTACTTTTCCTGTTCAAAAAATGTCACCAGGTCTAAACTTGTAACACCCAAAATACTATCAATAGAGGGATCAAATAACCGCTGAACTGGACAAGTGTTCGTTGGGGACATAATGGTTGTCTATAGCACCTACTTGGACAAGGAAAACAAAACTAGATCCATTATGCGTGATGACATGAAAGACAAGGAGGCCCTAATGACAGACACACTGACTATTCCCACACAACTTGTCTAGAAACATGCATAAAATATATTTCCAGGTAATGGGATATTCATTACAAATTTTAATATATTGCCCAAAAACGTATATGACCGTGGTGATTATGATCGGATTATATCGCTCAACGAAACAAGTATCGTGAAAAAAATTTCATAATATTGTTTTGTCCCGGACACAAATATCAGCCAAATTGCACAGAGCAACGGCATTTACCCAATCAGAACCATTGACGCAACTGTCACACTCGCGAGAAACTTGGCTCGCAACACATTCTCCAATGACAAGGCAATGGTACCATTCTCCATATCCAGTTTTTTCCTTTACTTTCACATGTCCATGTATCTCGGTTAAGTTACACAAATGTCCCATTGTTCCATGTTGCAGCTGCAATTGTTCGACACCTATTCAAACTTGTTTTCGTCAATGGAACAACAATTGCATAAAGGGAAATTTCTACTTATGCTCTTCAAAAACATAACAAGGAAAAGAGATGTTAAACAAAGGATATTTCACACAACCCAAGCAACATTTCTAACATAATTACAAGAAGACATAGTACAAGATCTCAAGAAAATAAATAGCTCTACAATTGTTGTGCGTATACATCTACAGATTCATCCTCACTTTGCTCATACAAATTGCTTTCACCAAATTTCTGTCGTTTTTGTTTTGTTTTCTTTTTGTTGTGTAGTTGTATATTATATTTTTCAACATATTAACTACTATGTTCATGTTTCCAGGTTGAGGGTGTTTTGGTTGCAACAAATGGGTACTCGACCCCCGTCGAGCCTGTATGTGCCAACTGCAAATCTCTTGCTTTGACTTCTGCTTTCATAAGTGATGATACAATTGATTGTCTGCGATGCAATAAAAAATTCCCTTACATATATAGACATTTCCTCAATGTTTCCATACGAACCATGGGAAATACAACCGTGCATTGTACAATTAGACAACCTTTGTTACAAGATGTGCTTCCTGGGTTAGTAGAACTTTCATAGGAATCATACCTACAGAAAAAGGAAAATAGTGTCTACATGATGCACGACTTTTGGATACATAGAAAATTTACCTTAAATGAGGAAAATGCAATATTTCATATCAGTTGAAAAAAATAAAAATAAAAAAATTCATAACAAGCTTTGGCAGGAAACGAAAAATATCTCATGTGTGTCTTTGATTTTTCTTCAACACCCAAATGAATGTTCATCGGACTCGAGTTCTTCGGAGTTTGCATCTATAGCTGTAAAATTCTCTTTCTAGATATTTTGTCTCTTCTTGTGCACTTGAAACAACAAGGAGAATCTAACTACAAATGAAATCGACGCTGTTATTTTGATGTTTTTTTTGCATCTCCCATTAAGAATTTTGCATATTTTTTTGAGTGTGCAAATGAAAAAAAAAATGGTGGCTGGTTGTGGATTTGTTGGATGAGTTTGCATGTTTTTTGGGTGCCCAAATTGGACAATTGTTTTCCAACTATATAGCCATGGATGGATTTATGCATATTTTTTTTGGGTACCCGAATAAAAAAAAAAGTTGGTCTCCAACTATACATTTATGGTATGGTATTTTCATTTTCTCGATGCCCTAATTGAAAAAAAAAGGACTCAACATGGATTGAAACATGATTTTATGATTTTTAGAACTCACTATAGAGATTGGGATGTTCGGGCATTGGAATTCATACAGGCAGGTGTAGTTGTTGGTGATGTACATGTGCATAAGATTGTTCAGTCCATAAATGGGAAGCATGAGCACAAACCCCATAAAAATTATCCAACTGTAAATAACTTAGGCCCATCCTTTGAACCGTTGAAATAACTTTTTCCTCTAGGCAGAACCATCAAGAATTTCCAATAATATTGGAAATTTGGCATTGTTAAAACTTGTAGTGATAGACCATGGAACTATCAGAAGAAAATGTCCATAGTAATCTTACTTAATGGTAAAATAGTAATCGACAACTTTCTTGTTCCCCATTTTGAGTTCTGGTTATACCTAGGGTATAGTGGAAAAGCTCTGTTGGTTTTGTGTTGTCTTGTGTTTGGCAGAATTTTCTTCATATCCCATGGGCCCGATTATTTTCTCATGGGAAGATATATGAGATGTAAGAGAAAACCAATTCCACCTGTGTTTTTTTTATATATCAAATTTTTTGATGCAAAGGTCAATGTGTACTGCTCTATGGAACCTTGTGGGATCTTGCTTGATGCCTTATATGTTCATGCATTTCCTTGTGCCTCAACTTTCAATACATTTGGTGTTTACTTGGTTCTTGGTTGTATGCTTCGTTCTGAAAAATTAATAATACATTGAGGATATTGGCAGTTTTTCTATGATATTAAAGACTATAGAGGACATTCTTTTCCTTTTAATATAAGCTTTGTGATGCAAATGTAGTATGTGGCTCATTTTAGCACTTTTCCTTGACAGATAAACTTAGCAAAATTCATCTCCTGGAATAATCTGAAATAAAAGAATATATACTATGTGAAGTCCAATGGAACTATAATATCAACGAGAGGACATTAAAATTCAAATTTGTCATTGTTATACTTGTGGTGAATATGACAGTACAATAACTGAAACATCCCAAAATTATTTTTCTTGTAGCTTTTCGACACTTCTCTTATACAAACAGATTATGGAAACGATAAGAATGGATCTCTTTATCTATTCCTTGATTGAGGAACCTGTTCACATGTTTAATGCATTTCATAGTTACTGTTAACACTATCAATGGGGATTTCTTACACCAATTCCCACTTTTGAAAATTGCCATCCCCTTTCTTTTTGGCCTCTACTTTCCCTTTCTAGTTACTTGTTTTTCGAAAAATCTCTAGGTGTGGGAGTTGGAGGATTCACATCTTCAAATTTCCACTGTTACTTTTATATCACCAACCCGACCGACCGGTTCCCTATTTCATATTGAACAAACTTTTTGGATCAAGGGTTCCCGGATAGGTGGGTTCAACATTGGGTTTCCATTGTTCCGTCACCTGCAAACAACACCTGGACTTCCACGATCTACAAAATAGAAAAAAAATTCCCTTTATCTTGTTTTCTTTCACTTTTTGTTTACCTGGTCCTTTTTCTGAATGTATCCTTTTCGACGCTTCTCTTATACAAACAGAACCTGGAAACTATAAGCGTGGCTCATTTTATCTATTCCTTTATTGAATAACCTGTTCACATGTAGAATGCACTTCATAGTTATTGTTAATACCATCAATGGGGATTTCTTACACCAATTAACGCTTCCAAAAAATTTCACCCCCTTTATTTTTACCCTCTGCTTTCCCTTTCTGGTTACTCATTTTTCGGAAAATGTCTAGCTACGGGAGTTGGCCGATTCTCGTCTTCAGATTTCCATTGTTACTTTTATATCACCAACCTGGTTGATCACTTCTTCGTTTCATATTGAACAAACTTTTTGGATCGCCTGTTCCCAGATAGGTGGGTTCAACATTGTGTTTCCATTGTTCTGTCGCCTCCAAACAACACCCGAACTTTCACGATCTACAAAATAGAAAAATAATTCCCCTTTATCGTGTTTGCTTTCACTTTTTGTTTACTTGGTCCTTTTTCAAAATGTTTCATTTTTTCGAATGTCTCATTATTTTATATAAAACACTCGAAGATCCGCAATATACAAATTGACCCTTAAAATTCGTCATTATCTCTTATACAAACCGATCCTGGAAACTATAAGCATGGCTCGCTTGATCTATTCCTTGATTGAATAACATGTTCACATGTTTAATGCACTTCATAGTTACTCTTAATACCATCAATGGGGCTTTCTTACACCAATTCCTCCTTCCGAAAATTGCCATCCCTTTTCTTTTTCCCCTCTTCTTGCCCTTTCTGGTTACTTACTCGTTTTTCGTAAAAATGTCTAGGTGCGGGAGTTGGCGGATTCACGTCTTCAGATTTCCACTATTACTTTTATATAACCATCCTAACTGACCAATTCCCCATTTCATATTGAAAAAAAAAATTTAGATCACAGGTTCCCGGATAGGTGGGTTCAACATTGTGTTTCCATTGTCCCGCCACCTACAAACAACACCCAGACTTCCACGATCTACAAAATAGAAAACAAATTCCTCTTTATCTCCTTTTCTTTCTCTTTATGTTTACTTGGTCCTTTTTTTGAATGTCTCATGCTTTTATATACATCACTCAAATTTCCACAATATACAAATTGAACCTCGAAATATCTCATTGCCTCTTATACAAATAGATCCTCGAAACTAAAAGAATGTATCACTTTATCTATTCATTGATTGAATAACTTGTGCAGATGTTTAATGCACTTCATAGTTACTATTACTACCATCAATGGGGCTTTCTTACACCAATTCCCACTTCTAAAAATTTCCATCCCCTTTCTTTTTTCCCTCTGCTTTCTTTTTCTGGTTACTTACTCATTTTTCGGAAAATGTCTAGGTGCAGGAGTTGGCGTATTCACGTGTTTATTTCCAATGTTACTTTTATATCACCAACCCAACCAACTGCTTCCCCGTTTCATATTGAACAAAATTTTTGGATCGTCGGTTCTTGGATAGGCGGGTTACACATTGTGTTTCCATTGTTCCACTGCCTGCAAACAACACTCGGACTTCCGCGATCTACAAAATAGGAAACAAATTCCCCTTTATCTTGTTTTCTTTCACTTTCGGTTTACCTGGTCCTTTTTCTGAATGTCTCATGCTTTTATATACAACACCCGAAGTTATGCAATATACAAATTGACCCTCGAAATCTGTCATTGTCTCATGTTTAATGTTACACATTTTTCATTCAACAGTTAGGGTAGATACAATTTGACCATCGGGCCCTCACGTCTCCTGAGTAGAGCTTGTGTCCCTGTTTTCAATCCTGTCAATATTCCCTATTCTAAGTATGTCTAATTCTTTTATATCATGAGTCCAACTAACTGCTTGTCCATTTCATACTTGGCCACTATTACCATCTCTGGTTCCTAGCCAGGCTTTCTCAACATTGTGTTTCCATTTTCTGCTACCTACAAACAACACCTGAAATTCCACGATATACAAATTGACAGCCGAAATCTGTCATTGTGACATACAATTTGACCATCAACCCCTCATGTCTCTTGAGTATATCTTGTGACCCTATTTTTGAATCTTGCCTAACCGCTCTCCATACTTGTCCATTTCTTGGAATATGTTTCGCGGGATGGCAGGTGGACTAAATGTACAATGCTTAGTCTCTCTTCACCATACCCTCCACCTTCGTACTTTTTTATAGATATGAAATTATTAAGCTTTAATGTTAGTCTCTCATCATGTAGGAACTGTTAAGATTGTCATTAATGTCTGGAAGGCCAAAGAATATTTCTCATTAATATGAATTAAAATAAGATTTGTGGAGAAGTGTTTTATCCTTTCCAAGTATTCATTTCAAGCATGATGCAAGCTCTTTCATGCGTCAGTTGGTTGGAACCTTTATGAAATCTCTAATTCTTAATTGTTTTTTGTTGTCACCACCAACTTCGCACTTTTTTCTAAATATGCAACTTGTAATATTTAATGGTAACAACTCATTACGCATGAACCCTGGAGATTGTCATTGATCAACGAAAGGCTCAAGGAGATCTTCCATTGATACACATTAAACCAATATTTGTGGAGGGTTATATTATCCCTCCCCAATTTTCATTTCAAACATCATCTGAAGAAAACATAAATTCTTGTTAACTTATGCAATAGTTCCACAAAAGTTCTGTCCAGATACAGTAAACATCTTCGGGCATGATGGCCAGAGGTTCCAGTATTTCAGGGAATATTATTACTACTCATATCCATCCTCCCAGGATAAAAAAATGAGATGGTCCCTTGGTGCACTGAAAGATAAATTTCAAGACAAAGAACTCCAAGGAAACCTTGCCTACTCAAAAAACCTGCCCACCTTCATTGATGGTTGGCGCAGAGGTTGATGCAACCGATTTCAAGATGGAAGAAGATGATCCGATGGACGATGATACGAAAATGGATGATGGAAATGCAGACGTTGTTCACACTCCTGCGCCCAAACTTAAATCAACCATAATGGACATCACTTCCTGGCTCAACGATGGAGGCCCTGACAACACCAAACGAAGGGGTTTCAGAAAAGAAACTGATGTTGAACGTAATAGCCGCTTTGTAGATCGAAAGTAGGATTTCCATAGGTCCAAATTAGTCCATTATAGGTGGAAGTCTTTCACTGTAAGAAAATTATCTATTGATGCCCCCAAAGATATATTTCAAGACAAAAAATTATTCAATTGTGGGACCACTCTCCTGTTATCTGGATATACAATTAACATCTTAGGGGATGGTGACCAGATCTCCCACTGGTGCAAGGAATATTCCTACTACTCATCTCCTTCCACTCTGAATAGACTAATTTGGGCCTCTGGAATTGATCGTGTAACCTGTATCCCTGAATTTTTCGAATATGAGGAGGTGGTTTCTTGGTGTGTCCTAACTTTCAGTTTTGGGCTCTTCCATTTTCCCTGCAACATTTTTCATCTTCTTCCTCATAGGAAGCTTGTGAGAACTATCAATTGTACCAAAAAAAAAAATTTCATCTGCTGCATATCAAGGATTTATTCCACTGCGGAACCACTCTCTTGTTTCTTTGTCACCTCAGGTATTCTGCAAGATATTGATATCAGGGCACCAAACATTGACTCCCCGAGGAGAAGACTGCAAGAATTTCTTAAAAAAAATCATGGTAATCAATTTTGTATGCATGTTGAAGAACATCTCGATGGCTCATGCATGTTCCACATCCTGTGCTTGTGTTTATGGAAAATATGTTCAATGTTTTGGCCCAAAGAACTCGGTCCAATTTATATGTTTCAATATACGGTGCCCAGTATTCATTTTTTTTAATGGATTTACTATTAAAAAAATTCCTTGCAGTCTTGGTTGCTGCTTCTTTTATGAATTTAACACCTCTTCTCATTGGCATGGTTCGATAGTCTTGTAGTTATTCAATATTGTATTTTCTTAAGTAATTTGATCTAAAATGGAGCATTTAACAATTATATGACAGTACATTGTATCCATCCATCAGGATTTTATGGAAGAAAAAATTAATTTCATGTAGTTTCAAACCAACGTTCAATTCTATTAGTAATGCAGATAGAACATAGCAAGACAAAATCACAATGTATTGGCATGTTTTCAGACAGAGGTAGAGTATGCGTGTTTGTCATTGATGGCAAAGATCACGACCAACAACACAACGATGATTGCATGGAAAGATCAGAAGCTAAACTCCATTTCGGGTATCAAAAGCTAAAGCATGTTTTCCGACAGAGGCAAAGTATGTGTGTTTGTCATTTATGGAAAAGATTACGACCAGTAGCACAACGATGATCGTATGGCAAGATCAGAAGATAAACTCCATTTCGGGTATCAGAAGCTAAACTCCATTTCGGAGTTTCGGATACCGGGAGTTGGAGGAGTCAAGAGTCGAGACTCTTCATCACAGGAGTCCCGAAGTTGCGAAATGTGAAACGCCAAAATCCCAAAATAGTCACATCAACAAATACTCCATTTCGGAGTTTCACAGACTGGGAAATCAAAGATCAAAAGAACTTTAACCTTTGAAGTAGAGAACCTTGAAATCCCAAAATAGGCACATCAACAATGACTCCATTTCAGAGTTTCAGATACCGGGATTTGGAAGTGTCGAAACACTTCATCACAGAAATGTCGAAATGCCGAAATGAAAAATGCCGAAATACTGGACCATTGATCTAAATCCATTTCGAGGTTTCAGATACCGGGAGTTGGAAGTGTCGAAACACTTCACCACAGGAATGCCGAAATGCGAAAAATGCCTTTTGGTGCAAGTTTTAGATACCGGGAGTTGGAAGTGTCGAAACACTTCACCACAGGAATGTCGAAATGTCGGAATGCCAAAATGAGAAAAACACCTTTTGGTGCAAGTTTCGGATACCGGGAGTTGGAAGTGTCGAAACACTTCACCACAGGAATGCCAAAATGTCAGAATGCTGAAATGCGAAAAACACCTTTTGGTTTAGGTTTCAGATATTGGGAGTTGGAGTGTCGAAACACTTCACCACAGGAATGACAAAATGTCGAAATGATGAAATGCGAAATGGCGAAATAAATGCAAGACCCTGCGGATTTAATCCAACGGTGCTGGTTATTTGAGCATCTGATCGAAGGGCTATTTTTTATCTTCATGATTAACTATTCAGTTACGATTCAGTTAGCAGAACCAAATCATGGTTCTTGGATGGTTGGCGATTCAGTTGTTGAGGTATTTTTGCCCAAGAAGATTTGAAGTGTAACTGAAGAGGAAGTGTATAAAAGAAACACGTTGTGACTGTGCGCATCTGGTGGTGCTATGTGAAAAATGAATTGAACTGTAGAAAGGTAAAATTACAGTATGCATAGTAGAAAGAAAACACAGAGATGAGGAACAAAAGTTGAATATAACAGAATAGTGGAAGAGAGTAAAAAGTGAAAATATCAAAGATGCATATCTATGAGAAGAAGATAAATTCGAGGTGTGCGTGCTGAGACAGAGGATAAGATCAGAAAGCTGAAGAGGAATCAATAAGGGAGACACTAATGCAGGTAGAGCAGAGTGGCATAGATGAATAGTGATAATCCTTTTAAGAAAATGAAAACTATTGAATCACTGTAATAAATTCACAGAAAGAAAAGTTTTATATTTCAGGGTGGTCGGGGGTTGCTAAGGAGGACTGTTATCCTCAAAGGTTCAAGTGGGTGCTTTAAAATAGGGAGTTGTAGCTTCGATCTGGTTGCAGCTAGAGAAACTAGGGTGGCCGGGTGGTGCAAGGGAGAACAAGTGTTCTATGTTATACAGGTTGGAGCCTGTGTAACTGGAAGTTGGTGCTTCCATCCAGTTGGTGCTGGAACACTCAGGGAGTTGGTTCTT
>SNQJ01S0215288.1:14641-30220 GCA_010110895.2 Picea sitchensis
CTAGAGGAAGAAGTATAAATGGAGAAGCCTGAAGGATTCTCATTGACAGATAATCCTAATTATGTTTGCAAGCTGAAGAAGGCCTTATATGGACTAAAACAAGCACCACGAGCTTGGTATTATAGACTGGACAAATTTTTACAAGATAAAGGATTCAAGAAAGGTATTGTTGACAACAATATCTACATTAAGTCTGAAGGTGATAATTTACTAGTTGCTTTGGTTTATGTAGATGATATTATTTTTGGTTGTACTAATGAATCATCTGTCCAGTGGTTTGCTAACTCTATGAAAACATAGTTTGAGATGTCCTTGATAGGAGTATTGTCATATTTTCTTGGCTTACAAGTAAAACAGAGTTCTGCAGGAATTTTTATATCTCAAGAAAAATATTTGAAAGCGACGTTGAAGAAATTTCAGATGGAGGATTCCTCTCTTGTTAGTACACCTATGGTGGTTGGTTGCAATCTCAGTAAAGATGATATGTCACTCGATGTTGATCAAAGGACATACCGATCAATGATAGGTAGTCTTCTGCACATCACAACATCCCGTCCTGATATAATGCAAGCTGTTTGAATGGTAGGTCGTTATCATTCAGCTCCTAAAAAAAGTCACTTGGTAGCTGTCACAACGATGTTCAAATACTTGAAGGGGACAATGACTTATGGTCTGTGGTATCCCAGAAATCAGAATTTTTACTTAACTGCTTATTCATATGCAGAATGGGCAAAATGTGTTGATGAAAGAAAAAGAACCAGTGGAGGAACATTCTTCCTAGGTGACTCATTAGTAGCATGGCTTAGTAAAAAGAAAGGATTGATTTCCTTATCAACTACAGAAGCAAAGTACATTGCTACTGGTACTTGCTACACTCAGATTTTATGGATGATAGAAACTCTTGTAGATTTGAAGGTAACTTACACTAATCCCATTCCAATTCACTGTGATAACACCAGTGCCATCAGTCTCTCTAAGAATCTTGTACTTCATTCAAAATCTAAGCACATACCAATAAAATACCATTTTCTCAGAGAACAAGTTACAAATAGAATTGTTTAGGTGCATTATATTCCTTCCACAGAACAGATAGTTGATATCTTTACTAAGCCGTTAGCAGTGACCCCTTTTGGATATATTCATCAAAAGTTGGGGGTTATAACTTCTTTTGTCTAATATGTTCACCTGGTCAACGAGAGTACTTATTGAATATATTTTGTATTTATAAGTTGCTCATAGTTGATAGGGAGAGTATGTACTGCAACATCTTAGGGGGAGCGTGTCTCTTCTTTGAAATTGATGTCAAAGGGGGAGAAAGTGTTGTAATTTCAAAGATGCTACAGTGGTATAATTGGATGTTCTTCAAGGGGTTGCCATAAATGCCAAAGGGGGAGATTGTTGGCATGTTTTCAGACAGAGCCAGAGTACGCATGTTTGTCATTGATGACAAAGATCATGACCAACAACACAATGATGATCACATGGCAAGATCAGAAGCTAAACTCCATTTCGGGTATCATAAGCTAAAGCATGTTTTTAGACAGAGGTAGAGTATGCGTGTTTGTCATTTATGGAAAAGATCACGACTAGCAGCACAACGATGATCGCATGGCAAGACCAGAAGATAAACTCCATTTCGAGTATCAGAAGATAAACTCCATTTCAGAGTTTCGGATACTAGGAATTGGAGGAGTCAAGAGTCGAGAGTCTTCATCACAGGAGTCCCGAAGTTGCGAAATGTGAAACGCCGAAATCCTGAAACAGGCACATCGACAAATACTCCATTTCAGAGTTTCACAGACCGAGAAATCAAAGATCAAAGGAACTTTAACCTTTGAAGTAGAAAACCCTAAAATCCTGAAACAGACACATCAATAATGACTCCATTTCGGAGTTTCGGATACAGGGAGTTGGAAGTGTTGAAACACTTCATCACAGAAATGTCGAAATGTCGAAATGTGAAACACCAAAATACCGGACCGTTGATCTGAATCCATTTTGAAGTTTTGGATACCGGGAATTGAAAGTGTCAAAACACTTCACCACAGGAATGCCGAAATTCTGGAATGCCGAAATGCGAGAAACACCTTTTGATGCAAGTTTTGGATACCGGGAGTTGGAAGTGTCAAAACACTTCACCACAGGAATGCCAAAATTCTGGAATGTCGAAATGCGAAAAACACCTTTTGGTGCAAGTTTCAGATACTGGAAGTTGGAAGTGTCGAAACAGTTCACCACAGGAATGTCGAAATGTCGGAATGCCGAAATGCAAAAAACACCTTTTGGTGCAAGTTTCGGATACTGGGAGTTGGAAGTGTCGAAACACTTCACCACAGGAATGTTGAATTGTCAGAATGCCGAAATGCAAAAAACACCTTTTGGTGCAGGTTTTGGATACCAGGAGTTGGAGTGTCAAAACACTTCACCATAGGAATGCCGAAATGCCGAAATGTGAAATGGCGAAATAAACGCAAGACCCTACGGATTTAATCCAACGATGCTGGTTATTTGAGCATCTGATCGAAGGGCTATTGTTGATCTTCATGATTAACTATTTAGTTACGATTCAGTTAGAAGAACCGAATCATGGTTCTTGGACGGTTGGAAATTCAGTTGCTGAGGCATTTTTTCCCAAGAAGATTCGAGGTGTAACCAAAGAGGAAGTGTATAAAAAAAACATGTTGTGACTGTGCACGACTGGCGGTGCTATGTGAAAAATGAATTGAACTGTAGAAAGGTAAAATTAGAGTATGCGCAGTGGAAAGAAAACATAGAGATGAGGAACAAAAGTTGAATATAACAGAATAAAATTACAATATGCACAGTATGACCTATCGTTTCCCTATTCCATACTTAGCCACTTTCCCAGAATTCCACAAATATACAAATCGACTGTTGAACTGCCCCATCATGCTCTCTTCCGTTTTACACGTTTTGCATTAAAAAATTATGAGACATCAAATTTGACCGTCAAACACTCACCTCTCCTAAGTATCTCCCGTGACCCTATTTTGAATCATGTCCGACCGCTTTTAATACCTTGCAATTCCTTTCTTGCTCTTCCCCGTCTTTGTCACCTTCACATTCATCTATAATAAAAAAATGTGTGTGTATACATATGTATTGTTTCTATATATGCAATTAGTAATATTTAATTGTAACAACTCATCATGCTGGAACCACATAGATTGGCATTGATGAACGAAAGGCTCAAGGAGATCTGCTATTAATATGCATTAAACCAAGATTTGTAGAGGGTTATATTATCCTGAATCATGGAATGTCGGTCACACGTCGTCAGGTTGGCACGTTCACGAAACCTCCAATCCTTAATTTCTCTTCATCTTACCCACCACCTTCGCACTTCTAAATATGCAATAAGTAAGCGTTACTGCTAACAACGCATCATGCAGGACCCATAGAGATTGTCATTAATGAGAGAAAGGCTTGAGGAGCTCTCCCATTCATAAGCATTGAACCATAATTTGCAGAGTTTTATATTATTGCCTCCAACTGTTGATTTAATCCATCCCCTGTAGCAAACAAACGTTCTCATAAACCTATGGCATCAAATCAAAAAAAATTATGTGGAGATACAGTGAATATCTTCAGGTGTGAGGACCAGAACTTCTAGTGGTCCAAAGAATATTCTTATTACTCATCCCCTGCCGCCTAGAACGAAATAATTTGGACCTCTGGGATTGCTCGTGTAGGTTGTGTCCCTGAAGTTTTTGACTATAAGGAGCTGGTCTCTTGGTGCACTGATAAATATATTTCAGGAAGAATTTTTCCACTGTGGGACCACTTGTTATGAGGAAAATCTCTTGATGGATAGGGTGAACCACAACAGAGAGGTGTGATTGTAAAAATCGACTCAATTCCAACATTTCCTCTATAAACTAATGTGCAAGAGAAGTAAGAAAGAGGCTTACATCGTCCAAATGTCTGATGATGTCCACCATTGAGCACTTTGAACCAAAGATTTATACCTGCAACACATTCTCAACAAACAAGCAAAGCAATCATATAGTGATGATATAACAACTTAGCACATTAGATAGCATAATCCATCAATATACAAAAAAAACATGACCATGGATCATAATACATATATTTTCAAGATATCAATTGGATGAGAAAGGAGTATTTCTATTAATAAATGATCAGCAAAAGTGAAACATTACAGACTTCCGTGTTGGCACAGTTCAGAACCAAGAAACTGAGTTCCTTCCAACTGGGCCTTCAACACTTCAACCCTCCACCAAAGGCAAGCTCATATAAGGGAGACAAAAATGTTATCCATCAATAAGGGAAGAGATTAGGTGCTGAAGACTGTGTTCATACTTAAAGGAAAAAGGGGTGCAGACTCAATAATGAAGTAATAATTTCTCCAGAGTAACTTTTCTCTCAAAGTTTAATTCTCTCTTCTTTTCCACAGCTCAAAATTGGCTTATTTATAGCCTTCAAAATGCAACAGAAGGGTCAAGTTAGAACGTTTCTAGTATATGGAAGGCCAAGGATAAGAGATCTCCTGTCATGATAGGAAAACCGACAATTAATTTTGATTTTCTGGCACAAATCCTGATGTATGTAGGTTGTAGTGCAACAACCAATGTATACGCTTGATGTATAGCTTGCAAGGTGCGTATAACTGGAAAAATATTTTCTTTTGTCTCTAGATTTATCAATCAGGGATGGTAAGTCTGCATGGGTAAATAGAACAAGGCCTTCTTTGTAATATTGCATAGGGTGAGAAAGTCTTGGTATAAAAGATGCCCCCTAATGTGTGACGTCAGAGAAGAATATGCAATGGCCAAAATACATTATAAATAAACCAGAAATGGAGTGGTAGAGAACCAGCTGGATGAACTCGATCACTCATTACATTTTGTACCAAATTTTCATACATGGCTCCCAAAATACATTGCATATCCATGTGAAAAATATACCAAACAAGTGTCTGTGTCCATGAATAGGAGAATACAAATGAGGTTACATGCCAAAAATTTGTCCTAGTCATGAACAAGGCCCAATAGAAAAAGTCTCAAAACTAATATGAATATATCTATATACCATGGAGTACAATCTGATCTCCCATGATCTCTAAAGTCATATACGTATTGGTCCAATGAAAAGGAAGCAACAACTCAGGAAATCTGTGGCCACATACTGATGTCTTCAAGTCTTCTACACAATCCTCCAAAGGTGAAAGTATACATCATGTGAATAAAGGAGTTTAGGTCGAACACAATGAGACATCCTTTGATTACTGGTCATTGATGTATACCATTAACAAATGTGAGACAACCTACTGATAATGAAAGTAGGTATCAAGGGACTGAGTACATTATTACAAGTGTGAATAGAGGATTCGGTGTTGAACACTTGAAGAATCCATCGATCAAGAGACATTGACTTATTCCCAATTGTCGATGGTGAGAGAGATTGCCACTAATGACTACAAGCCTCAAGGTACTTGTAATACTCTAGGTCCCATTTCCAAATAATGGGCTGATGTTGATGGAAAGAGACCCATTGAAAGGAGAGAATTAAGGCATCTCTCATCAGTCAGCATGAGGTACAAAGCAGGACGTTCATGATTTGGTGGAAATAGGACGAAGAACAAGTTCAAAAAGCAACGACCCTATGCGTCTTTCGCGTGTCCCAAGTGCAACCGGTAGACGAAAATGACCCTCTGAATAGTATCGAATTATGAAAAAATGTTGACAAAGGCAAGGAGGCCACCAATAAGGCTAATGGAATCCAAGACACTACATGAATCCCAATGTGTGAATAGATGTCTTGTCGTCAAACACATGCGAAACCACCCAGTCAACAACTAATGATGAAATATCGACTATTGGGTTCAAGGTTACCTGTCAATGCTGGTAGTAGGGCCAGGGTGCGTGATAGGACTAAAGTATCATGTGATTCTGAGACAAACTGAGGGTATGGATGACATGCAAAGTCAAGAGTTCTGAGGAGTGGATGACATATGTTGTTAGACTTCCTTTGAACAAAGGCAAGAGACATATGGTGGACTCTGGCAGCATAGACCCAATGATAAAATCGTGAGATGCAGGAGGCATCAATGATGTTCTCTGTAGAGACTGGAAGAGTAACTAGTCGGTAGATAAGAGTCTATAATGAGCTCAACTTCCTAATTCCATGATAAACCCAAAATTATGATGAATGGACTCAAATAACTTTGTGCTTTTTTCAAAGGCGACACGACTACTTCCGATATAAGATAATACTCCCTTCCCGCCCGTATTTTTTTTTTGTTTTTTCATAACAAATGAATGTTATGATACAGAGGAGGAAACAAGTGTTGCAAGTAAGAAAAACTAGTTCCAGTAGTGGAACATACCTATGATTAATGTAGGGAAGTGCATGTGGGAGATGGCCACTCGAGGAATGTTCCCTCCTAGGTATAGGGTGTCAAATTGTGAAGGATATAAAAAAGGATCTTCTTGATTGAGGATGAAAAAATTATGAGGAAAACGGTTTATAACGCAAACCAAGAACTAACTATAGGCTCAATACTGCAAGCAGGGGTATGAGATGCAATCACAACTTAACGCCAAAAAATGTCCTTTTTTATGTGTTTTAGTCTACTTGGTGTGAAAATGGGATAAACTTGTGCCAAGTAGACATCTTTTCAAATCCAATTTACGAGTGTGAAAATGACAAGTTCACTCGACAATCTTTTCTATTTTTGGTAACGAGTCAGAAAAGAGCTTAACGATGACTCATGATCTTTGAAATCCAATTTAATGAGTGTGAAAGGGACAAATAACTTGACAATATTTTCTCTTTTTAAAGACGAGATGGAAAAGAGCTTAAATTAAACTCATGGACACTATTCTAATCAACATCTAAGGGGGAAGGCCAAGGCTCCCATACCGGCCTTTTTTGAAATGTCAGTATCTTACGAATAGCCGACATAAGCTTGGGGAAACCTAAAACTCTCCAAGTCGAGGATGATAAAGCACTAAATGAGGATATAGTCTATGCGATAGATCATACAATGTCTCTTAATGGAAAAGACATAGGTCGGTGGATTGGATACCCCATGGGACTATCCCAGTCAAAAGTGATCTCCTCAAAACCAATAGAGAGAGGACTTGATTAAATAAATACTCTCTCTCGTTTAGAAGGTGCAGGATCAAGAATGTTGATGACATGATCGAAGGATGCATCACTCTCGACAAGGAGAGTAGGATTGACCAGAGATTTCACTGGTATGACCACTTCTTCAATTCTAGGTTGAAGAGGATGCAGGGTAATAGGGATAAGGGATACATCACCCTTGATAATGGGGTTGTGATCAAGAGAGGATTAAAACAACATTATTTTCGTGTCAATTAGAGGAACAAGGTGTGGGGAAACCACAGATGCCCTAGAATCTGAAGGGCCCTTAGGAGAGCCCCACGCTTTGGGTATCCCAGTTGTGGCTGGACATAAACAAGTAAGATGACTTCCTTCACAAGTCTTGCAAAGGAATTTAGGCTTACGTCTGAGCTGTTTGGGCTTCTCAATGCCCCTAGTATCGTTCAATATGGTCAGTGGCACACTATCAACGTGACAAGCAAAGGTGGGGGAGTCATATTATACATGGTGCTTAGAGGTCGGATATGTGGCATTGATATAACTTGTGGCAACTAGAGTGGTGCCCCCAGCATGACTAGCAGTGGTCGGGTACAGGTTGTCAACGTAACTTATAGAACTTGTCGACCCATCTCAAACATGACTGGAAGAGGATGGTGAGGGAGATCTAGTATGACTGATAGTGACTGGACTAGCGGTGGATTGCGGAATTTGATGCCAAGGTCTAGGGAAATATTGACTTTGAAACATTGCAGACCAGGAAGGATCTTGGTTTACCCCCTTTATTTGTCCGAAAAGGTAGTATCCTCTATTTAATTGATTTGGAGAAGTTTGAACGGGCATCATCATCGAAGTATATGAAAATATGGAAGTATGATAAGGATTATTCGAGTGAGGATATATGTTTCCCCCTTGTGAAGGGGACCTGTGAAGCAGGTAGCTTGAACCATAAAACCGATTCTCCCCGTATGAAACATCAGGGGATACATGAGGACTCTCCATGGAAAAAGTGTTCAAAGGAACTGACATGGTGGATAGAGGATACATGGATGGAGTGTATTAATTAGAATAAGAACCCATCTGAGTATTGGCTCCTGAAAGAAGATAAATAGGATTGGATCTGTAAGAGGGGAAGTTCCAACCTTCCATCATGAAATCAGGTTGAGGGACATGGCTCATATCAAATGAAGATGCAGGCATTGGGGCCATGGTTCCCCGAAATCCAATGCTAGGATTCATATAAGTGAACCAGGGAGAGGATCACACGGGGGAAGGAATATCAATGGGAGAATGACTAGAGACACAAGGTGTGGACTGAGTACCAAAGTTCTGCATACCATTAAAATAAACATGAGGATTCATCCCCATGAACTGAGTGGGCATCATGGGGTAAGTAACAAAAAATGTGGGAGCCAGAGGGACTCCACTATCCATAATGAGGGCTTAGTATAGACTCTTCAGGCCAACTAGTAAGAAAGGAGTACACCAAAAGTCAAACAACCAATATGCATGCAAACGGGGTAAAGTGGCTGAGTGTCTTCCCTCCCTAAAGAAATTATGTCTCATCTAAGAGGGACTTGAGACTACCCACTAAATATCAGAGGTAGGAGAATCACTTATAGGGCCCCTTGTGGGCTTAACATCCCATTGGTCAGAACTCCCCAGAGAGGTAATCCTCCATAAAGGTTGTGTGTCGTTCGACCCCTATCTGGCCTAGGGTACTAGAAAAATAACCCCTCCAAGTAACCTATGAGATACCTAAGTCAAGAAACTAATAAACCACTTTATAACCAATGCAAAGGTGAGCATTCGTAAGTCCGAATCACTGTATCGACAGGGTAGCAAAGCCAGAAATATTGAAATCACCGCCTCTCACGGAGGTATGGGAACTAGCAATATCCCCAAATACGAATAAATCCACAAAAATATCTCTGACGCTAGGCGAGTATCTGGGGGATATCCCTTCAACTAACTTTGCACGACCTCGTGATTAACTCCGACGTGAGTGGAGCCTCCTGATCTTACCAATTATACAATGGAATTCTCCACTCCCTTTCTCAGACACATATGTTGATTTAATTTCCTTGGAGAAGTTTACTCACAAAATCCTATTCCAAGGCACTAAATCCTAGACTAGTTTGTGCACCCTAGAAAATAAAGTCGTTACTAATAAATTTTTAAATTATAGCATTGATTTTATGGTCATGAATACTCAAAATGGTATGGTGATGAAACTCATGGTGTTATGACTCTACAAGAAATTAAATATGAAAATAATGCAAAGTCTAACTTTAACTTTTAGTGTATGATATGCTCCTAAAAGAGATGCAATTTTCAAAGTCAACTCTGCAATTTAGAAGAAAAAATGCAATCTTTCACTGTATGCACTAAGCTAATGATAAAAACTCAAAAGAAAAAATATGTCAAGCAATGCAAAATGCCTATTTTTTTGTATTCTCAATATATTGAAACTGAAAATGCATGGACTAAAAAGTAACTTGATATATAGCCCTACTGTGTATAAAAGAGAGATAACTCAAGCAGTATATCAAGCAATGAAACATCCATCCCAATGTACAAGGACAATAAAAATGAAAAGATGAAGAGAAAAAAATTACCCAAAAATTCAACCAAAAGAGGGTTTCCTGTCATCCCATGGGTACTCAACAGGCATTACAAAGACCTAAAAAGGCTTAGCAAGCATCAAATCCCACCCAGCGAACACCACACCAAAAAAATAGGCAAGGAGAAAAGATGTACATGATTGTTTAAGAAAACAAAGTGTATATACGTAGCTTGTCGTGAGACAACCTGTGTGTATACGTGACTGCCAAGAAAAAAGGTGTGTATATGCTTTGAAACAAGTCTAGGCAAGGGAGAAAGGATAAAAACTTAGAACTAGAGTGAACAAGAGTTATCAAGCAATGATACGACAATAACCACAATAGAAACAAGAGAAATCTAATGAGAAAAGTACTTCAAACACTAAGAATTAAGATTCATCCTCAGTATGGTCGCCAGTTATGTTACGAGGAAAATATTTCTATGGCTAGGGTGAACCACAATAGACAGGTGTGACTATAGAAATTGACTCAATTCCAGCATATGCTATATAAACTAATGTGCAAGAGAAGTAAGAAAGAGCCTTACCTCATCCAAACGTTTGATGATGTCCACCATTGAGCACTTTGACCCAAAGGTTTATACCTGCACCAAGTTCTCAAAAAACAAGCAAAGAAAGAATATAGTGATGATATAACATCTTAACACATTAGATAGCATAATCCATGAATATACAAAACAAACATTCCCATGGATCATAATACATATATTTGCAAGATATCAATTGGATGGGAAAGGAGTATTTCTATTAATAAATGATCAACAAAAGTGAAACATTACAGACTTGTGTGTCGTCATGGTTCGGAACCAATAAACTGAGTTCCTTCCAACTGGGCCTCCACCACTTCAATCCTCCACCAAAGGCAAGCTCATATAAGGGAGACAAAGAGGTTCTCCATCAATAAGGGAAGATCTTGGGGGCTGAACATTGTGTTCAGACTTAAAGGACAAAGGGATGTAGACTCAATAATGAAGTAATAATTTCTCCATAGTATCTTTGCTCTCAAAGTTGAATTCTATCTTCTTTTCCATAGCTTGGAATTGGCTTATTTATGCATTCAAACTGAAACTGAAGGGCCAAGTCGGAACGTTTCCAGTATATGAAAGGCCAAGGATCAGATATATCCTGTCGTGACATGGAAACCCGACATTTAATTTTGATTTTTTGGCACAAATCCCAATGTACGCACGTTGTAGTGGATTAGCCAGCGTATACACTTGTTGTATATCTTGCAAGGTGCGTACAAGTGGAAAAATATTTGTTTTTGTCTCCAGATTTATCAATCAGGGAAAGTAAGTCTGCATGTGGAAATGGAATAAGTCCTTCTCTGCAAGATTGCATAGGGTGAGGCAAATATTGCTATAACACCACTCTTATATTTCTTTGTCACCTCATGTCTTCCTCCAGATGTTAAGATCGTTGAAGCCAACATTGACGTTCAAAGGAGAATATTCCAATCAGTTCCTAAGAAATCATAATAATGGGTTGGACCTCTTGCTAGAGTTCCTGGAAGACCCGATGGCAGTTCTTGAAGATATCACAAACTTGTAGGTTAGATCATTTATAAATCCATTCTAGGAAATTGCCTGGTTGTTTACAAGAATAACGGCTCAGGAGTCCACAACAACTATTTCCCGCATGGTTGTTTATATTTTGTATTTCACAGTCAAAGAACAAGGCAGTTTTTAATGGGGCAAGCTAATTTCCCATGAAATCTGTTCCCAATTGTCAAGCTTCAAAAAGGAGAATAAATTTTATATGTCATCCTACTTGGATTTTGCGATAGCGCATTGCTGCCAATTTCCAAAATTGTCTCTATTCAAGAAGGTAAACTAGGAATTTGACCCAGTAACGTTCTAGTACCAGGCCTTGTGGAAGCACAAGTCCTCCCACTATTTTTATGAGGTTTATAATGACTTTTTTTCTGTTTTTAGAGTTTTTTTGTTAGGAGAAGATGCTCCTCGCATATCTGACCATGAAACCAGGTTTTTGGATAGGAAGGGGGAACTTTAACATATGGATAATTACACCGTGATAAGGATTTTTGGCTCCAAGTAAAAACCTTCCCTCCTTCCATGTCACATTACAGACATAATGTTTGTTACAAAAATAACAAGGCAATACAACTACTAGTTTCATCTATTCCAAGAGAAGAGAAAAAAAAGTTCCTTCCTCTGCCTTGGAAAGTCAACAACTTCGTGTTGAGGAACATCAACAAAATTGATGAGTTCACAGCTCATTTTAGAAACTTGAACCTAAGATATGCTAAAAGCATAAGAGGGTTCGACCCAAATAATTATTTTTTAGAACATTTACAAACACTTTTCTTCGACAATTCTTTTTTCAAAAAACACTTGACTGAAAACAGAGACACTGATGAAAACGCTCATGCTTCTAATGCCAACGACCTAGACACACTGCAAAGCACCACTGAATTGTACAAGCAACAGGGAAAATTCCCCGGTGAGAAGAGTGCTCAATCGGAGGATAACACTCCCAAAAGTATGACATCCCAGAGCCTCACTCCAACGGCCCATCACAACAACAAAGAAACTCAAAATTCTTCAAACGGAGGAGGAGATAATGACCCTCCTCACCCTAAAATTGATAGTTCTCACAAGCTTCCCGTGGACAAGAAGAGGGAAAAAATTGTGGAATAGGTGGAAGAGATTGAAATTGAGAGTGGGAACATGGAAATTGATCATCCCGGAGATGTGATCCAACATAGTTGTCCAATGGACATAATTGATACCGACAATTTTGATGAAAATGAATCCTTCATGCTCCAGAGCATTGCTTTTTACAGCGAGTATAAAAAATTAATTATTGAAAAAAAAGATGTAAAAAATAAGAAAGGAAAATCTCATTCAGAGGTTAACCTTGCGAACATGTGGCCGTCCCAAATATTTAGACTTCACATAGCGATTGTATATTCTCTTGATGATTCCATTGGAGACATTGAGTCCAAGAATGCTAGACTGAAGGACCAGGTCAAGGAATTGGAGGAAGCTTTGATGCCTATGCCATTGCTTGCCAATCCTTTGGCAATAGCCATGCATGCCACCCCTGCAGCCAAGTTAAAAGGATCCTCTATCCTCCTCGCATCGTGTAGAGGATATGTGGAGAATAATATAAATAAAATAATGGAACTAATTGTTGAGATGTGGGAAACATCACAAACCATGTCTTCCCTTGGAACGAGGGAAGATAATTTTCTCAAACATTTGTAGGAGGAATTAAAAAATGAAGAACATTTATATTTATACATGGTCCTTCCTTTTCGCACCATTTTCAACAACATGAAAGAAACGAGAAGAAGACAACAATATCTCCCATCCACAAAATGGATCACTCAATTAAATGCATGCTGGAAAGAAAACGTGACGAACCTGTATCTCATTATCCAGTCATGTGAACAAGCCATATCAAAGAAAGAAAAATTATTCACAAAGATGACCAAACTAGACTTAGTCGGAAGGACCAACGACTTCCAAGACCCCAACTTAATTGTCAACTTGTTTCCCTTAACTAATCAATACTTTGATAAATAGGTTGATATTTTTAAGGTGTTGTCTTTGGAAAAGTTTTACAACATCCTTGAATATGGTGGAGATGACATTGAAAACTGGCTAGTCAACTATTCGATACAGAATGAACAAATTGATCAAGCTCTGCGTAATCTTTCTATCGATCTAAGGGAATTAGAAAATGAATTTTTCAACATAAAAATTTGGAATGAGATCAACGTCACCCCCTTGAGAAGCTACATTAAAGAATGGCTTGAGAGGGAATTTAAGCAGGTCACCAACGAAAGGCAACATGTAGTTTCCATGATTCCAGTATCTGTCGACGACAACAATAAAAAGGCATCAACAAGCAAATAAAAAAGGGGTGATATGTACCATCAATGTAAATCTATACTAATCACATCCTATTTTGTTTATCAATCCAGTTATTCCACTTTTTTAAATAGAAATTTCTACCCAAAGACCGATACCTTTCAATTTGTTCTTTTCAGGTATTACAGTCTGTTGGCAAATATTGAACAAGCAGTGAATGCGTGTTGATAGTTGTTGCCATTGATGGAAAATTTGCAGACAGCGAATGGTTGTTGTCATTTATGGGTTTGTATCAAACGGATTGCAATAATATAGTTGAATCCAAAATGAATCTGGACTGTAGTTTACAGCCCTTGTCGGAGAGAGCATCTGAGCCGTCAAATCGGAAGCAGACACCCGTCAACCGTCAGATCTGCAGAAGCTGTGAGGGAGATAAGCATGGCAGCGATCGGGCACCACTGGGAGAAGCTCGCCAGGATGCTTTATCGGAGAATCGGGACTTTGAAATGTCCAATTCACTTGACAATGAAAACCTCGAAATCGTGATATGCGATTTCACGATGTAAATACAGCCATTGGATAAGAAGTGATCTGGACCATTGATCACAGCCCGTATCAGAGTATTGGGGATCGGGACTTTGTAATGCCAAAATATCTTGACATCAAGAACTCCAAAATCGTGAAATGTGATTTCGTGATTCAATCGCTGCCATTGAATCCAAAATGAATCTGAACCATAGATCCTAGCCCTGGTCATAGTTTTGAGGATCGGGACTTTGAAATGTCAAGAACACACTGCAACAGAAACTCCGAAATCGCGAAACGCGATATTGTGATTCAATCACAACCGTTGAGTCAAGATCGCACCAGGACCATTGACCACAGCTCTATATGAAGTTTCGGGGATCGCGATTTGGAAGTGACAAGAACTTCGAACATTAGAAATGTCGAAATCGTGATATGCGATATGATGATTTAATCATAGCCGTTAAATCAAGCATTGATTTGGACCGTTGATTTTCTCTATATCGGAGTTTCGGGGATCACGATATCAAGGAGATAAGAAACAAGTGCAACAAGGATTCCGATTTCGCGATGAGAGAACTCCCAATTCATTCTGAATCGTCATATCTGATTATGATATGGATCGTTGATTTGACCGATTTATGGAATTTTTGTGTATCGGGATTTATAAGTGAAAAGAACATTGAACATGAGAAATGTCGAAACCCGATTGAAAGGAAAGAATAATAAATGTCATCCAACGGTGCGGATAAACCTTGATTGTGATCGGAGGGCTACTGTTCTTTCTTGCAGTTAACTCCTCTGTTATGAATATGTTAAGTGAAACGGATTCATGATAGTAATAGTGTTAACAGTTCAGTTACAGGGACAATTGTCGTGGTTCTTGCCAAAGGAGATGGGAAGTTGAATCGTCTTTTCGAGTGTATAAAAGAAGTTGAAACACATTGTGTTTGTTTGGGCTGTTCTGAAGGGATTATGAGATGAAACGCAGAGAAAAAAGAAAAAGAGAAGAGGCATAGCATGAAATTGAGAAAATGTGTAGAGTGAGATGAAACGCAGAGTAGAATGACAGACAGAGCAGAAGAAGAGCTGAATGACAGAAAAATATTGATGCAGAGTAGACCTACTAAACAAACAGAAGAAGAGAAGAATTGCAGAACAATTTGTTGAAGATCAGATACAAAGAAATATTGGTAAGAAGTGTTTTATCTGTGTAGTTGTCTGTATATTCATTATTTGATATTCTAGGGAGGTTGGGAGGTGCTCGGGAGGATTGTTGTCCTCAGAGGTTCAAGTGGGAGCTTGAACACAGGAAGTTGTAGCTTCCATCTGGCTGCAGCCAGAGAAACTAGGGTGGCAGGGTGGTGCTAGGGAGAGAAAGTGTTCTCTGTTATACAGGTTGAAGCCTGTGTAACTGGAAGTTGGTGCTTCCATCCAGTTGGTGTTGGAACATTCAGGAAGTTGGTGCTTCCATCCAGTTGG
>SNQJ01S0215289.1:0-15579 GCA_010110895.2 Picea sitchensis
AAGTAGGGAGGGGGAATAGGGGGATAGATTGAGGGGGAGGAGAGGGGATAAGGAGGGAGAGAGGGAGATGGAGATAGAGAGAGGGTAGGAGAGAGGGATATGGGGAGAGAGAGATATATAGAGGGGATAGAAAGGGGATAGGGGGAGAGAGTGAGGGAGAGGGAGATAAAGAGAGGGAGGTCAGAGAGGGAGATGGGGACAAAGAGAGATAGAGAGGGGACATAAATGGGGGGATAGGGGAAGAGAGAGATATAAAAATATGGAGAGAGAGGAAGGGATATGTAGAGGGGAGAGATAGGGAGAGAGAGCACGAGAGAGAGAGAGAGGTAAAGAGATAAGGGGAAGAGAGTAAGAAAAAAAGAAGGATATAAGGATAAAGAGGATGAGAGGGGGGGAGAGAGGAATGGATAGAGAGAGAGAGGGAGAACGATAGAGAGAGAGGGAGGGGGAGAGAAGGGTAGAGGGATTGAGTGTTAGAGGGGGGAGAGAGTGTGGTAGAGAGGGAGAGAGAACGAGTGAGAGAGAAGGTTAGAGAGAGTGAGTACTAGAGGAATAGGGGAGAGTGGGGTAGAGAGGGAGGGAGAGGGAGAATGTTAAAGGGAGGAGAGAAGGGTAGAGAGAGAGGTGGGGCATAGAGGGAGGGAGAACGGATGGGGGAGAGAGAGAGAGAAGGGGTAAATGAGGGTGGTGTTGGCCCTTGGTTATGGAAGCAAGCGACGATCAAGGAAGAAAAGGAAAAATACAAACTGCGTGGAAGACACAGTGACAATTACGGGGTCGAAGTGAGAAAAAGAGAATTCAAGATGGAGTGAAGTAAGAGAAAGCAATACATTGGATAGGAATATCGAGGATGACATATCAACAAGGAATATGGATCGTGGAAAACTCAACAAGCAGAAAAAGACACTATTGGATGCTTTGGAGCACCGCGTGAGAAGGAAGGAAAGATAGGTTGGCAAAGCCCTGGAAACGTGGGTCAAGTTGACCTAGGGTTTTGGTATATAGGGTTTTGAAACTTAGATTTTATCCTAAAGATGTCTGAGAAATATTGTAATGTATAAATAGAGGTCTAACGGAACTGGGATGGGTTGTTTTTGTTGTTGTTGTTGTTGTTATTGGTGTTATGATTTTTGTTGTTGTTTTTACTATTATGTGATTGAGTGAGTAATATTGTGTGAGAGAGAAGTGTTGAGTGTAGAGACTTCTGGTATTGTAAGATCTTCAGCTGGGTGCGAAGATCAATCCTGCAGCTGGGTGCGCATGAAGTGGAGAGATAGAGAGAAGGATAAAGAAGATCTGTTAGTTGAGATCACAGAAAAGAACTATATGCTTCATCCTAACCTATTAGAAAGCACAGTTCTATGGACGCATCCCTAGAGAGAGGGTGAACCACGTATTTCTTGTGTCATGTGTGATTGATGCTGAGTTTTTTTCCATTTTCTATACTGTTAATTGCATCACGATGTTAGATCTGATAGACAGTTCTGTGGAGTAGATCTGAACTGGTAAATGATATATAATTGTTGTATTGATTTTTTGTTGGATCCACTTGATATCCCCTTGGTTGTAGACATCTCTGTCATGCAACCCCCCGATAGCTACATCGGGTGAGACTTCATATACTTCACAAGTGTTGCTGAAAGGGCCAGTAGTTAGGGCTTGTTGGTTTTCTCTTGGAGATGAACCCTAGGTCTTCCGTTCCGCCAACAAATGGTTTCATTGTCGGGACAAGAATGTTCTTGAGGGAATGTCAAGGTGGTTTCCATCAAAGACAGAGATTCAAAAGTGGATAGAAGACCAATAAAAGGACTTCGCTAAATCCCAGAACAAAAACCCTAATCTTAGTACAAGGGATTGGTTGGAGAGATATATCTTTACTTATATACACAAAATTCTTTTTGGAGGAATCCATCAGGAGCTATATGAGTGGCTAGCTAGGTTAGCATATACCCAATTTGAGATCATATCTAGGCCACCTGTGATTTGGACATCGATGTTGATCAAGAAGGTCAAGAGAGTTGATAACGTTGTGTTAATAGAAATAGATCACTGGTTTGATAGTACCATTGGAGGGTACATCACTGAGTTTGTTGTTGACAAAGTAGAGTCATATAGCCAAGCTGAGAGATATTTATTTAAGGGACCCAGAGTAAAATTTTTACATTTTATGAAGTTGAGGATCAAGATGTTATTGCATGAGAAGAATATCTTGAAGATACAGTAGTTAGATAGATCTGAAAAGGCTAATGTTCAAGAATTCAGATAGTGATAGCGACACAAAGTCTGGATATATGTGCAATGGGAGAGTGTTCAAAGAATTTCTTCTTGCAAACCTGTTTAAGGAGAAATACGGGGATGAGGGTTTCTACATTGGAGAAGAGGTAGATCTGACAAACGAGGAGCATTCACAATCCACTAGGACAGAGGAACCTCACCAAGAAGAGGCAAAAGCTTTAGGAACTGCACCGAATATCGAAGTAAGTACCGATACTCTTCCTATTGTTTCAACAACCTTAAGTAACTAGAGTAACCTAATTCATCATATCACTGTCACTAGTAGTCCATCACATACTCAGCCTAGAAACCTAGGAAGATCTAAGCCAGATGAGATGAGGCTACCCGCCTTTAGAGGAGATGGATCTAAAGACCCTGAACAACACTGGTTTCTCTACGAAGTTGTGTGGAGTACTAAGAATATCACCGACGAAGCTTTCAAATGAGCTCAGTTCAGTACTACCCTAAGAGATCACGCACTGAGTTGGTATATGAAATTTGTCTGAGGAGCTACACCTAAACCGTTGAATGCTATTAAGACTTCACTAATTTTTGAATTCAAGAAACCTAAGTCAGAATCATAGTGCATTGAAAAACTAAAAGAAATCAAGAAGAGAATAGTTGAACTGGTATGGGAGTTCGATCAGAGATTCAAGACCTTGACAGGCCATCTGAGTTTTCAAATCCCAGATGAGAACAACAAGGAATGGTTCATTGTTTCCCTCTGACCACACACCAGAGTTCCTCTAATGCAACATAAGATTGCTTCATAGGTTGAGGTGCTGGATATTGCCATGAAACTAGAATCAACCACTATGGGAGAATCCAGCTCAGGTATGAGTCAAATCTTGAGTTAGGTAACTAGTTTGTATCTACAGTTTGAAGATATGAAGAAAGACAAGGGAAAATATAAAAGAGAATACATTTGGTGTGTCAGATGCAGATAAAAAGGCCATGAAAAGGAACATTGTACCCTATTCCATGCATGCTTGGCCTCTAGATATTAGAGCCCCTTGAAACAATTTTCCCCACCATGGTGCGAGGTATACAGAAATAGACATCGCCCTGGTGAGTGCTACTACATGCAAAAATATGTTCAGACACGCACAAATTTTTATTGCACATTCTGTAAGTCTATGGGACATGATGATAGGAATTGTAGGGCTTACGATCTCATGCATGAAAGGTCAAGGGATATATAAAATATTCAAGGAAAAGTATAGCAAGAAGGAAACACTACACAGTATAAATCCCCTGGGAGAGGAAACTTCAACCCTTGTGGTGGATTCTGAGGAAGAGGAAGAGGAGGAGGTATGGGTCGAGGTCAAGGATAGATAATCTGTTATAATTGCACACATCCTGGACACTTGGAAAGGTACTTTCAGAACCCTTGTACCACTTGTAGATATTGCAACTCTTTCGAGAATGTCATTGAGGAATATCCAACATTGTTGGCTAAACTTCAAGAGAAACAGGGACCTCAACAAAACCTGCAGGTACAATTGATTAAAACCAAACCTTGCGGAGCAGACTCTATATTCGTTGTTATCACTTGAGGAGGTGTTGTTACAGGAGAAGACAGAATGATCCAAGGGAAGACTATAGAAGAATCAAGAATTAGGAAAATTGCAGAGAAGACGCAAAACTTTGATGTAAAGAAAGAAAAACAAATGTTTGAGGAGGAAAGAAGAGAATTTAGGGGAGACCAAGGCTCTTCATCGAAGACACGACCAGAAGTAAGAGAATGTGGAATGCCTCTAGCATTTGATCAGTCTGCTTCACCTAGAGACGGAAAGGAGGCAAGTAAACTTGTCAGTTTCTTGTATACGTTTATAGAGATGATTAAAGACGAGAAAGTTATACAAGAAATGAAAATTTTTGTCAGACAGTATGAGATAGGAAGGGTAGATCCTTTACTGAATAAAGAAGTACATCAACTATCCAATAAGATAAGGATGAATAAGGAACTACACCTGAATGCTCAGATTGGATAATATGATATTGACTATGTGGTCCTCGGCTTAAGGTAATAGGTCAATGTCATGACGAAGCAAACCTGGGAACTGATGAGAAAACCTAAGTTGATCTATTACCCTATCAGGCTTAGGATGGCTAATGAGTAGGCAATAATCCCCTTCAAAAGATTGTAATATGTCCCTAAGGACATCGATGTTGTGAGGACGTTTGCATACTTCGAGGTGATTGAGATAGTTGATGATAGTTGTCCTTACCCTACGTTGTTAGGAATTGATTGGGCCTTCAATAATTCCACTGTGGTTGATTTGAAGAAAAGGAGAATGAAATTTGAAGGAGATGGCCTTAGGGTCAACACACCGCTATATCCCGATGAAGGTCCGCGTTACACTGAGCCCATCAGAGAAGAAGACTGTACATACGAACAAGAAAACATATACAAATTAACAACCAGACAACATGATTACATTAATCCTATGGCGGATGGAAATTTGAGTTGGCGAAGTGATAGAACATGTTCATTAGACTCAGAAGAAGCACTAGAGAATTGGCAGAACAAAATGTACAAAGTATATACAAGGAGATGTGCTAGATTAACTAGAGATGTACGCTAGATCGACACAACAATAAGTAACTTACCCACCTTTGATGGTCTAAATCCTTTAGAAAAATTCTTGTCAGACTTTGAAGAAAGTGTACCAATGAAACAATGCTTGTTGGAAATGGATGAGGCCTTGAAATCCACACCATCAAGATGGTGGGGGACACATAAAAGCAACATTATAGAATGGGTACAATGTCATACTTTCATGACAACACGGTTCTCAGTGAAAGTAGAAGGTTGCGAAATTCGGTACACAGGATGAAGTTGCTTGAAAGACCATGTGCGAAGTTGTGAGGAGGCCTAGAGAAATATTCCTCAAGAGCAGTGGGTGCACAAACTCATAAACACACTAGACACTATCCCTATCAACTGGTACCTTCAAGTATAATTGCGCCTCCTCACTATAGATTGGGAAGGTATGACTCAAAACTTTGTCACCACCTTTTTATTCGAAAGACAATATCCTATAGTAGATCAAGCATTACAGATTGTAATACATAAAGTATTTGAGGAGGCACCTAGCCTCCCTTTGGATAAAGAAGAGGATGAATGGACTACACTTCTCCAGAAACTGCAAGGCTATTACAACATCAATGCTGATGAACACAATGATCCTAGGAAGGTGAACATTGCAAAAATAGAAGGCCAAAGAGATTTGGAAGGACCAAGATTTGAGCTACCAGTTATTGGACAACCAATCAAGATAAAGAAAGTCAATATTGGAACAAAGGAAAAAATGAAGCTTGCAAATGTTAGAGATGATTCGGATGCTGCCACTGTTGACAAGATCACCGAGTTACTACATGAATATCAGGACTTGTTTCCGACCAAGTCCACTAATATGAAGGGAATTCAAGGGCCTATGGGAGAAATGAGGATCCCTTTGAAACTAGATGCCAGACCAGTCAAACAAAGACCCTATATATTGAACCCTAAATATAAGGATAAAGTGAAGATTGAGCTCAACAGAAATATGGAATCAGGGATTATAGAACCTATTGAAGAATCAGAATGGATTGTCCCTATGGTGGTACAAGACAAGAAGATAGGAGAGATTAAGATCTGTTTAGATCTGAGGAAGATGAATGATGCATGTTTGCATGACCCCTTCCCTATGATATTAACTAACGAAGTGTTAGATAATGTAGGAGGTGTGGAAGTATATTCTTTTACAAATGGATTTTCATGATACCATCATATCCTGATTGCCAAGGAAGATATCCATAAGACTACCTTTGCCACATAATGGGGATCCTACCAATTACAATAATGTCGTTTGGATCGAAGAATTCCCCAACCATCTTTTCTAGGGTGGTATTCGAAGCATTCAAGGAGTTCCTACATAAGTTTATAGAAGCATACTTTTATGATTGGACTATTTTTAGTTTATTGAAAAATCATATTGAATGTCTAAGGCTAATGTTGGAAAAGTGCAGGCAGTGTCAGATTTCCTCAAACCTGAAGAAGTGCATTTTATTTTCACCATTTGGAGTGTTGTTAGGTCATATTGTATGCAAGCATGGATTGTTGGTAGATCCATCTAAAATTGCCATCATAGTTGATATACCCCCTCCTACTTCCATCAAACAACTACGCATTGCACTGGGACACACAGGATATTACAGGAAATTCATTAAAGGCTATGCCCAGATCACAACACCCATGGAGAGGATTTTGAAGAAAGACTGTCAATTTCACTGGACAAAAGAATGCCAACAGAGCTTCAACACACTGAAACAAAAAATGGTTATTGCACCTATTCTAGCTTTCCCAGATTGGAGTAAAGAGTTCCATGTTCATTTTGATACATCTTCTATTGCATTAGGAGATGTGTTAGCACAACTAGGAACAAGAGACATCAACCACCCGTTAGCCTTTTCTAGCAGGAAGCTATCAACCGTTGAGACTAATTACACCACCACTAAAAGAGAAGGGTTATCCATGGTGTATGCACTGCAGAAGTTCTGCCACTACTTGTTGGGAGGATACTTTAAAATGTTTACTGATCACTCCGCGCTGAAATACCTAGTCAACAAGACAGTGTTGGGGGGAAGAATATGCAGATGGATTTTGCTATTTTAGGAATATTATTTTGAGATTGTAGTTAAGCCAAGGAGAATGAACAAAGGTCCTGACCACTTGTCGAGGCTGGAACATGGAGAAGAACCCACTAGTTTGGAGGATACACTACCAGATGCACAACTACTAGCCATTAAAAATATTGATGACCACTTCACAAAGATAGTCCAGTTCTTATCAACAGGAATGGCACTGAGTGAATAAACAATCACCTAGAAGAAACAACTAGTAGTGGGCACTGCAAAATTTTCACTTATGGCAGGAAAACTATACAATATGGGACCTGGTGAGATATTGAGGAGATGTGTTATGGAGGAAGAAAGACCATTAATCCTCGTTGAAGCTCATGAAGGCATTGCAAGAGGACACTATGCAAGGAAAACCACTGTGCAGAAGGTTCTTCATGCTGGCCTTTGGTGGCCTACCTTACACATATATGATAAGGACTATTACAGAGCTTGTGGTGTATGCCAAAGAGTTGGGAAACCATCTAGAAGAGATGAAATTCGATTAGCACCGCAACTGACCCTACAAGCATTTGAGAAATGGGCCATTGACTTCGTGGGACCTATTAACCCACCAGGGAAGCACACAAGAGCAAGGTACATAATTACTACAACAGAGTACTTGACCAAAGAGGTCGAAGCAAGATTACTTAAGGAATGTAGTGCCACTTCAACTATGTGCTTCATATTTGATGACATCATAACCAGGATTGGATGCTTGAAGATCCTTATGAGCGATCAAGGCACACATTTCATTAATAAAACAATTGAAGCCTTGACCGAGGAATTTACAGTTCATTATCAGAAGAACACACCTTACCATCCACAATAAAATGGGGTAGTTGAAGAATTCAACAAGATATTAGAGACAACGCTAACAAAGATTTGCAGTGTCAATAGATATGACTAGGATTTAAGAGTACCAATAGTATTATGGGCCTATAGAACCACTTACAAAAAGATAACAATGCAGACCCCCTTTAAATTGGTGTATGGTCTTGAAGCCATTGTCCCAATGGAATATTTTGTACCAAGCTTAATAATTGTTGCCTTTAAAGATGTGGATGACATTGGCGCTTTTCGAGAGAGGCTTTCACATTTGGTCGAACTGGAGGAAGACAGATTTGTTGCAGGATTTCATCAGTAGGTCCCGAAATAAAGAGAGAAGGCCTACCATGACATACACATCAAGAAGACTGTATTTAAGAAAGGTGATTTGGTACTGGTATATGACAGTAAGTTCATGAAGCATCTTGGGAAGTTTAGAATGCATTGGCTCAGGCCATATGATGGTGCCTACATTAAAGAGGGAGGAGTTGCGTAGTTGAAGACTTTGAATGGAGAATGGAAGGAAGGTTTGGTGAACGGGAGCCGACTGAAGTTGTATTATGACAAACTTCTTCCTCATAGCTCTCATTAAAAGCATGATGACAAGGGTGTAGGTACCAGGTGTAGTTGAAACTACATACCAGACACAAAAAATACAGTTTGCACAAGGGAGGAAGGGAGGACTAGAGATGGAAGCACAGGATACCTTGCGCAGTTGGAAGACAAAGAAAACAAGAGGGATGAGATTTTAAGTTCCTTGGGATGAGTAATAGGTGAGTGTTGGGGGCCTATTGGCCCTTGTTTATGGAAGAAAGAAAATATCAAGGAAGAAAAGGAAAAACATGAACTATGCGGAAGACACAATGACTGTTACTGGGTAGAAGTGAGGAAAAGAGAAGAAAATATGGAGCGAAGTAAGAGAAAGAAATACATTGGACAAGAAGATTGAGGATGATAGATCAGCAAGGAAGATAGATCATGGACAACTCAACAAGAGGGAAAATCCACTATTGGATGCTTTGGAGCACCGCACGAGAAGGAAGGAAAGACAGGCTGGCGAAGCCCTAAAAACACGGGTTAAGTTGACCTAGGGTTTTAGACACGTAGAGTTTTGGTATCTAGAGTTTTTACACTTAGGTTTTATATTAAAGGTGTCCAAGAACTATCTTGATGTATAAATAGAGGTATAAAGGACCTGGGATGGGTTTTTATTGTTGTTGTTGTTGTTTTTATTATCGTGTGATCGAGTGAGTACTATTGTTTGAGAGAGAAGTGTTGAGTGTAGAGCCTTCTGGTATTGTAATATCTTTAGCTAGGTTTGAAGATTAGTCCTAAATATGGGTGCGCAGGAAGGGGAGAGATAGAGATCAAGAGAAAGAAGATATGCTAGCTGAGAGCGCAAAAAATAACGGTATGCTTCATCCTAACCTATTATAAAGATCAATTTTGTGGACGTAGCCCTAGAGAGAGGGTAAACCACGTATTTTCGGTGTCATGTGTGATTGATGTTGAGTTTTTTTTCATTTTCTATACTATTAATTGCATTACGATGTTAGATCTGATAGATAGCCATGCAGAGTAGATATGAACTAGTAAATGATATATAATTTTTGTATTGATTTTGTATTGGATCCACTTGATATCCCCTTGGTTGTAGACATCTCTGTTCTACAACCCCCCCATAGCTACTTCGGGTGAGACTGCATATGCTTCGTAGGTGTTGCCGAAAGTACCAGTAGTTAGGGCTTGTTGGTGTGATCTTGGAGCTGAACCCTGGGTCTGCCCCTGTGCCAACAGGTGGAGAGAGAATGAGTGCTACACGAGTGAAAGTGTTAGAGTTTAATCTATTATTATTTTTCTTTTCAGTTCACTATATAACCATAGAATAGATAGGATCATTGAGAAATAAAAAATCACAAGAGACACATCATTTATCCTGGGAAACCCTCATTGGGGAGAAAACATAGCAAAAAATTCCTTAATATAGATAACCAATACAATGACAAGAGAATAAACCAAACAATACAGAAAGTCCTCTCCCAATTATGTGCTTCTCTCTCTCTTCCTTCTTCTCTAACTGCAGCTCCAAACTTGCGCTCTGATGAAAAAGTGAGTGAGTGAACAAATGAGGCTTTGGCCTCTCTTATTTATACAATCTGTCAAGCGCTGAACTAAGGTGTCTTTTCATTGGCAGGGATGACTTCTCATTCTGGGTGGTTAGAACCACCTTAAATTAATATGGGGGCCGACTTCTTATTCTGGGTGGTTAGAACCACCTTAATTTAATCTGGGGGATGACTTCTCATTCTCCCTATTACAATTAGGGTTTGACCAATCTGCAAAAGGGGATTTGGTCATTTACAATGCTCGACATGATCAATCCAGAAAAGGGGATTTATCTAATGAATAATACATCAATAATAAATAGAATACTCTTTGTAATTGCAATATTTTAACACTCCCCCTTAACAAGAAGGATATTCTACAAAATCATGAGGTGAGAGAGAGGGCAGCATCATCAACAACATCTTGGAACATTGACTATCATATCTATAAATCATCGAAAGTTTTTCTCATCATCAATATCATCATTCACAGTAAGGAGCTGGAATGGCATCATCATCCTCATCATCATGAGGCTAAGGTAACATCATCATCATCTTCAGTTTGAGGCTAAAGTAAGATTATCATCTTTGGCATGAAAGATGAAATAACATCATCATCATCATAATCATTTTCAGCAAGGAGATGAAGTGGCATCATCATCATCATCTTCAGCAAGAAGCTGAAGTGGCATCATCATCATCATCTTCAGCAAGAAGATGAACTGGAATCATCATCATCAACTGCATCAACATGGATTAGTATAAAAATAATACATCATCATCATAAATGACAACACAAGGCTGATATAGCATCAAAAACAACAATATTACAACACAAAGGCTAGAGCATCATCATCAACAACAACAACATCACAGCACGAAGGTTGGAGCATCATCAACATCATCACTAGGTTGAGAGTCTTCAGCACGAGGATGGCATCACAACACGAAGTTGGCTACACAATATCATCAACACGAAGCTGGAATCATAGCACAAGGCTAGAACATCATCACAATACGAGGCTGGCACATCATCACAACATGAGGTTGGCATGTCATCTGCATGACGCTAGCATCACAACACTCAAGCTGGCACATCATCACAACACGATATTGGTACGTCATCATAGCACAAGGCTGACACATCATCACAACACAAGGTTGGCATATCATCAGCATGAAGTTGGCATCATAGAATTAGGAAGGCACATCATCACAACAATTAAGTTGGCACCACATCACTAGGTTGTCACATCATCACAACAATTAAGCTGACACATCATCAAAACAATTAAGATGGCACATCAACACAACAATTAAGTTGGCATATCAACACATCAATTAAGTTGGCACACCAACACTACTCCCCCTTTTGAGGGAGGTCCTTTCGGACTATACCAAGCTTATCTTGAAAGTGCTCAAACTTTACATGAGATAGAGGCTTGGTCAACACATCAACAACCCATTCATATGTGCTAACATATTAGAGTTTTATGGCTCCTCTCTGCAACATATCACGAATGAAGAGATATCGGATCTCTGTGTGATTCGACTCATCATGGAATGAAAGGTTCTCCATCATATTTATACAACTCTAGTTATCACATAGGATCATGGTGGCTTCCATCTCCAGATCAAAAAAATCTGTCAACAACATCTGAAGCCATATGGATTCAAAACTGGTGGAACATGCAACAATGTATTCTGCTTCTGTTGTGCTAAGAGAAATGTTGAATTTCTCCCTACTATGCCATGAATTCATGGCTGACCTTAGACTGAAACAACATCCAGAAGTGCTCCTTCTATTAGAAGCACTTCCAACTCAATATGAATCGGTGTATCCACTCAGTCTGAAGTCGTGATCTTTAGTATAATATAGACCAAAATCTAATGTACCCTTAAGGTATCTCATCAGATTTTTTGTAGAAACAATGTGAACACGTCTAGGTTCTACTAGATACTGACTCAAGGAAAAACATGTATCTATCCTGGCATTCATCAGATACATCATTGAACCAATAATATGTTTGTTCAGGGTAACATCAACCAATTATGACTAGGTATCTACTAGGAGCTTCAACTTCATTTCCATGGGTGTGTTCATATATTTACATTTCAACATGTCAAACCTCTTCATTTTAACTACATACTTCCCTTGGTTAAGGAATATCTTCTATGTGCTCTGCCAAAGTTCAAGACCTAAGAGATAATGCATTTAGATCTTCCGTCAAACTCTGTAGCAAGATTCCTCTGCAATATGTGATGAGATTTTTTCAAGAATACATCACCTACATATAGTATTAATATCATTGGATCATCATTCATAACCTTGAGATAAAGGTTAGAATCAACTTTACTCTTTGGTAACTCCCAAGCTCTTTAGGAAACTGTAAATCAAGCTCTAGGAGCTTGCTTCAATACGTACAGAGCTTCCTTCAACCTACAGACCTGAGTCTTTCTATCTTCAATCTTCAATCCAAATTTTCACATTTACATTGTACCAATATGGTACACTTTCTCAGATGCAACTCAATATGCACAAAAATGTGCTAGCTCTATGTGCTTTCTGCAAGGCACTATCTATCTCACTGTCTAGGAGTATTTTGTCTACTCTCTCTAAAACTATTCCTTCTAGAATCTGGGACTCTGCACATGCATCTGCTCTAAGGCTGAGAATGATTGTTTCATTCTTACTATGGCTACTAAAATCTAAGATTAACTCCTCTTATTCAATAATGACAACGACTTCATTTGAAACTGAGAGTGGCTCAATAACTGATAATGAAGCTATCTCTTCTTCTTTCATGGAGGTAAATTTATCCTTCATTGTAGTCATGTATCCATGACCCAACTAATGTAATGCAACAACTGCCACTCAATTTTAAATATGGGGATTTCTCCCCCCACATCTCATACTATATATGAATCATGGTTGTTTTGGTCATCTTCATAAATACTGGAACTATTTCTTCAATAACTGGAGTAAGTGTCTTGTCATAGTCTTCTCCCTCTTGCTGAGAGAATCCTCTAGACACACATCAAGATTTGTACATCTACAACATGATTGATATTTATATATCAGTCTTGGATGTCAATACTCACTTCTCTTCTAGTCTCACAAAAGAATCCATATCCTAGTCTTTCTGACTGAATTTCTTCTTTGTTACTGAAACAAGGGAATCTTCCCAGGAGATTTCATATCTCCTAGAAGTTTCTGAAGCTAAGATCTAGTCTTTTCATGGCATCTGTCTCCCAGTATTGGGAGATGTCTCTTCATCTGATACTTTCTAAGATAAATATTACTCTTGATTTCTTCTGAGTCTACAAGGACTTTATCATCTCTTACAGGGTATACTTGGTGTTGAATACCAAGTCTAAATATGAAAAGTTGAGTCTGAATTCAAGTGAATTCTTCTTCCTTTCAAAGTGGCTTCATTCTTATTTGAACAAGTCTATTGTGAGTTCTTGTTCTAATGTTCATTCATCTTTGGAGCCTTCTTCTCCTTACAATCAATATTCATATGAGATACTTTGAATCTCAAAAGGTAGCTTCTTCTTCGTCTTCTTTGGTACATGAGTGTATATGGGCATGTACATAGTCTACTTCATATCTCATCTAATATGTTTCCTTCTGCAACGTTCACTATAGCTTCCTTAGGGTTATCACCTGTGACCTGAACCAAGGTCAACAAAACATCAAACAAGAATAATATCCTTTTCATAATAGTAGATAAAACAATAGCACAAATAATCATCATAGTAGCTCCTTTAGAGCTATCACTTGTGGCTTGTCTGAAGCAAAGATCAAAAATAATAAATATAAAATGAAATGAGGTCAACATTATTCTAGTGTTTTGATCAAACATTCCTCCATGGTAACCTAGAATCAATAAAAGAAGTTTCTCCTACAGGAGAAGTTAGTTGTATATGTTACATTAAGCATTTATCGCAATATGCCCATATGCTACCACGTATAATACTCTTCAAGGAATGCTATCTCAACTATAGTGTTTACTTGTAACTGGTTAGTTATCAACTTGTCATGTGCAACTTTGAATCCTATCAACTTAATTAATCAAACCTGGAACCTGGTGTCTTGTCCTCAAGAATAAGAGTGTTTATTTTCTTCCAATTCTCCTTCACTCAAGATGACAGGTTCTTTATTCAACCTGTCGTTTTGTACTAAGACAATATGTTATCTTGACAGAAGGTTGGGTTAGATAATAAACTCTATGAAATTAAATTTAATCAATCTAATACTTTGACTTAGATTTTGATAAAAGGTTAGTATGATGTTCATAGCTTCAACATGCAACCTAGATCAAAATAATATCATAAAAAATAGATGCATATTTAGAATAAACAAACCTGGGTTGCATTATTCATATGAATGTGTTGGATATTGATATCCTTCTAGATCTATGGCAAGAGATCCCTTCTCCTGCAAATACCCTTTAAATCTTAACCATTAAACATATGTGAGTATATAAATTTGATAGAATTTGCAGGTAGTGGCACCATCTGGTAGCAGTGGTAATAATTACCAACTTTTAAAAACTTCAAGGGTGACTGCAACTAGTACTAAAGCTGATACTTCAACTAATAATGCAACTACAACTTAGGGTTTTATGAGGAAACCCTAATTTTTCAAAATTCAAATTTTGAAATTTTGATCCAGGGGATAGATGTGCTTAGATGAGGTGAGTAAGAAAGTAAAGTGAGATTTCTGAAAATCCAAATCCCCCCCCCCTCAAACTTGTCCAATGGATTTCTGGACTGGTGCTTCTAGTTTTCTGGTACTTCTGTTTTTCTGGTACCGGTGAAAACTAAGGTTTCACTTTCCGGGAGATCTACCCACTGAAAAGGTGTGTTGAAGGTGCCAAATAATTCCTTGGGTTAGGGCACACTTTTCTATATGGTTTTGAGGCTGGAAATCTTCTTCAATAAAAATCCCTAATTTTCATGTACGAAAATAGTGACATTTTTCTTGTTCTTGTGAAATATGCTCTCTTCAGCTTAGCTCTGATACCATGTTAGAGTTTAAGTTATTATTAGTTTTATTTTCAATTAAATAGATAACCATAGCATGTATAGGATCACTGAGAAATACACAATCACAAGAGACACATCATTTATCCTTGGAAACCCTCATGGGGGAGAAAACCCAACAAAAATTTCCTTAATATAGATAGCCAATAAAATGCCAAGAGAATAAACCAAACAATACAGAAAGTCCTCTCCCAAGTATGTGTCTCTCTCTCTCTCTTCCTTATTCTCCAACTGCATATTCAAACTTGTGCTATGATGAACAAGTGAGTGAGTGAACAAATGAGGCGCTGACCTCTCTTATTTATACAATCTGGTAGGTGTTGAACTGAGGTGTCTTTTCACTGGCAGGGCCACTTCTCATTCTGGGTGGTTAGAACCACCTTAAATTAATATGGGGGCCGACTTCTTATTCTGGGTTGTTAGAAGAACCTTAATTTAATCTAGGGGCCGACTTCTCATTCTACCTATTACAATTAGGGTTTGACCAATCCGCAAAAGGGGATTTGGTCATTTACAATGCTCGACATGATCAATCCACAAAAGGGGATTGATCTAATGAATAATAAATCATTAATAAATATAATACTCTTTGCAGTTACAACATTTTAACATAAAGAGTGGGGTAGAGTGGGAGAGAGAGTGAGAGAGAGGGAGGGGGGAA
>SNQJ01S0215290.1:2690-15579 GCA_010110895.2 Picea sitchensis
GGAAGAGGAAGAAGCAGAGGAGGATAAGTAAGGTGTTATGCCTGTGGAAATACAGGGCACATGTCTTGGGAGTGTCCCGAGAAAAAGAAAGAAGGAGGAGGTGAAACTCACATTTCGGAAGCACAGAGAAGGAATGTTGAAGTAGAAGGAGCAGAGGATGGAACATCCCTGATGTTGAGAAAGGCTCTCTTAAAACCAGAGGCAGAAGTTGAAAAGCCAGTGCAGAGGAACAGTCTATTCAAGACAACTTGCAAGACTAAAGACATAGTATGTAAGGTGATAATTGACAGTGGGAGCACTGATAACTTAGTATCCAAAAAGATGATGGAGAAGTTGGAGCTGGAGACAACTGCACATCTGAAGCCATACAAAGTCTCATGGTTGCAGAAAGGACACCAGGTAATGGTTACTAAACAGTCCCTTGTTGAATTTAAGATAGGAGGATATAGAGATGAAATTATATGTGATATAATTCCCATGGACGTATGTCATATCTTGATGGGAAGACCATGGCAGTTTGACAGGAATGTCATTCATGATGGGAGGAAGAATACATATACCTTGGAGAAGAATGGTAGGACACACATGTTGTTTCCAATAGAAGAGAAAAAAGTGAAAGTGGAAGCCAACACAAGCATACTTCTCATGAGCGGGAAGGAACTTCTGAAGGAAGTCAAGAAAGAACAGGAGATGCAGTTTGTTGTGGTGAGGAAACCCAAAGTTATCCTTACAAGTACTTCAATGGATGATTTACCTAAATAAGTTCAAGAATTGTTGGATAATTTTGCTGACATAGTGGTGGATGAGTTGCCTAACTCATTTCCACCCATCAGAAGTATCAGCCATCATATTGATTTGATACCAGGATAAAGTCTTCCAAAAAAACCAAGTCTGACACCTCGAGAGAATAAGGAGGTAAAGAACCAAGTCTAGGAATTGTTATACAAGGGTTTTGTAAGAGAGAGCTTGAGTCCATGCACAGTGCCAACTATGTTGAGTCCAAAGAAGGATAGAGGATGGAGAATGTGTACAAAATCAATATCCATTAACAAGATCACCATTAGGTATAGATTCCCTTTGCCAAGAATGGATGATTTAATGTATTGTTTAAGTGGAGCAAATTTATTTTCTAAGATAGATTTGAAAAGTGGATATTACCAAATAAGAATGAGAGAAGGTGATGAGTGGAAGACGGCCTTTAAGAAAAATGAAGGTTTGTATGAGTGGCTTGTTATTCCATTTGGATTAACAAATTCCCCAAGTACTTTTATGAGGTTGATGAATGAAATACTGAAAGATTTCATTGGAAAGTTTGTGGTTGTATATCTGGATGATATATTGGTTTTTATTAGGACTAAAGAGGAGCATTTGAGACACCTGACAGTAGTTATAAGGAGACTACAACATGAGAAGTTGTTGATAAACCTGAAGAAGTCCTCTTTTATGAAGACATAGCTCATTTACTTGGGTTTAGTGATCTCTTCAAATGAACTGAAAATGGATCCAGAGAAGGTGAAATCAATCAAAGAATGGCCATCACCAAGTAGTATGTTTGAGGTAAGAAGCTTCCATAGATTAGCAAGTTTCTATAGGAAGTTTATCAAAGATTTCAGTGGGATTTGTGCACCAATGATGGATATAGTGAAGAAGAGGCACAAGTCTTTTAAATGGACAGAGGAGGCCGAGAAGAGCTTCAATATACTGAAGGAGAAAATAACAGAATGACCAATTATGGTCTTACCAAATTTTGGAAAGACATTTCAAGTGAGATGTGATGCAAGTGGAGTTGCAATTGGAGCATTTTTGAGCAAGGATAATAGGCATGTTGCCTATTTAAATGAGAAGCTGAATGAGACTAAGAGAAAATACTCCACATATGATAAGGAGTTTTATGCCATAATTCAAGCCCTGAATAAATGGAGGCACTACCTTATTCCACGAGAATTTGTCTTGTATAGCGACAACCAAGCTTTACAATTCATAACCAGATAGGAAAAATTGTATCAAAGGCGTGCAAAGTGGATTGAGTTTATGCAAAATTTTACTTTTGTCATAAAAAATATTGTTGGGAATGCTAACAAATTTGTTGATGCATTAAGTAGGAGATGTTTGATTATGTAGGAGTTTCAGGTGAAGACCTTGGGGTTTGAACACCTAAAGGATATGTATTGTGATGATCCAAATTTCAAGGAAGCATACAAACCATGTGCAAATCCTGTGCTGAGAGACAGGAGCCAGTGGACAGAGTATATGATTCAAGAGGGATTGTTGTTCAAGGGAAATCAGTTGTGCATACCAAAATGCTCAATGAGGGATAACCTTTTGAAGAAAAATCATAGTGGAGGATTGGTTGGACATTTCGGCCATGATAAAACATTTTGACAGTTGAGAAGTTCATACTATTGGCCAGGTATGAGAAGAGAAGTGATAAAATTTGTGAATAGATGTAGACTCTGCCAACATGCAAAGGGTAAAAGACAGAGCATTGGACTGTATCAACCATTTCCAATACCAGAGAGGCCTTGGGATGCAATAAGCATGGATTTTGTGTTGGGACTGCCAAGAACGCAAAGAGGAAGTGATTCCATATTTGTGGTAGTGGATAGATTTTCAAACATGGAACACTTTATCCCATGCCAGAAGACTAGTGATGCAACACATGTTGCAAATTTGTTTTTTCAAGGAAGTTGTGAGACTTCATGGACTACCGAGGAGCATTGTCTCAAACAGAGACACTAAATTTGTTGGTCATTTCTGGATAACACTGTGGAAGAAGTTGGGGATAGATTTGTCCTTTAGATCATCTTGTCACCCTCAGACATATGGATAGACTGAGGTGGTAAACAAAAGTTTTGGAAACTTATTGAGGATTCTGGTCACTGAGAATCATAATCAGTGGGATTAGATTCTTCCACAAGCAAAATTTTCATATAATGAATCACCAAACAGGAGCACTGGAAAAAGCCCATTCCAAATATTGTGTGGAATGCAACCAAGGGGAGTAACTGAGTTGAGAGACTTGGAACAGAGTGAGATCAAAAGCACTGGAGTAGAATATTTTGTTGCAAAAATGCAGAAGCTCCATATCTAGATAAGAGGATAGTTGTAGAGATCTAGCCAAGAGTACAAGTGCATAGTTGATCAACATCGCAGGGAACTTCAATTTGAAGTAGGAGATCATGTTCTGGAACATCTCAAGAAAGAAAGGTTCCCTAGGGGAACATATAACAAGTTAAAGATGAAGAAGATAGGGCCATGTAGGATCTTAAGGAAGTTTGATGAAAACGCTTATGAGATTGAGATGCCAGATGATGTGGGCATATCACCCATATTTAATGTTTCAGACATGTACCCTTACAGGGAATATGACACAGATGGATCAAAAGATCAAGAGAAGATTCAGTGGGAGAAACAAATGCCTGTAGCAGAAAAACCATAGATGGAGAAGATCCTTGATCAAAGGATTGGCAAAAAGACCAGGAGGAAGACCTATTTTGAATATTTGGTCAAGTGGAAGGGACACCCAATAGAAGATGCTAGTTGGGAAAATGAAGCCGATATCTAGAAGCATGGAAAGTTGGTGCAGTAGCTCATGGAAAGGATTCCATGATTTTTTTCCCAGGGGAGTCTGATACAGGAGCATCGTGAGGGAGCACACGTGGCAAGACAACTCAATGCCTTGGAAACATTTCAGAATCTTAAATGTTGGCATTTATTGTGAATCTTTTGGCTTTGATTGTAAAATGGAAGAAGATCAAACACTTGGAATTTGAATGATCACAAGTGATCTGGGAGTTTTCACTCCTAGTATTGAATGTAACTGAACTAAGGTAGAAATTAGGTTTTGTTTTTTAGTAGACGAGTAGTCCGGGGGGAACCTAAGAACCCTCTAAGATAAATAGAGGTTTTGTAAGCCCAAATGAGGTTGCTGGGAGTTAGTAGGAAATTTCTGAATTTTTAGTTGTTGTTTTGATAATAACTGTAGCCATTTACTTTTGAATGGATATAACAGAGGAAAATTGATGCAATGCATGGTGTTTTTATTGTTTGCAATTCCCTATTATTTTTGTTTTCATGAATGAATGAATTTCGTAACGAATATATGAAATTGTGAGATGTTTGCATAAGTTTCAATCGTATCTCTTCGATTGAGTCTATGCAAGGTGTGCACACAGTCCGCAAGGAGTGTGTTGATGGAATCTGTTTCGATTATGAAGCTCAGAAGAGATAGCATGAAACTTTCACGTTGCAAGGAGTGCAAAGTGACTGCTACAAGGCGTGCACAGTCACCCGCAAGAACCCAAACCTTGTGTAAGAATATGTTGCAAGGAGTGCACAGATACAAAATTCGACTAAGTGTCGAAGTGTCTCTTTAAGAAGTCAAAGGAACAGAAGGCAAGAAATATCAAGAGAGATAGCGGGAAATATCTTCAAAGAAAGTAAGAATTTTGAAGGTTTCCCAATCACCGACTAAGATCCATCCAAGAGGGAGTGGAGAGCATTCCAGATCATTGGATCTGGGAAAGATGTGTGATTTTTAAGTTTCTTGAAGTGCAGAGTAGAGAAGACTGCCAAAGTTCTAAAGTCCCGAAGTGACTAGGAACCATCAATTGTCAAGAGGAACATGTGGCGCGAGATCCACAACTTCAGAAGATTGTGAATGAGGAGGAAGTGAAATCTTTGAAGTAAATCCCGACCGTTGGTCATCAGGGGGAGTATGTGTCAGCAAATCTGAGACTCTAGAAAATATCACTTCAAGGATTTCGATTGAGAATTGAAACTCCTGAAACCCGAAATCTGAAGTGAATCCTGACTGTTGGATTCAGAGCGACGCTTGGTGACAGATCGTGAGTTTCGGGAGGAATCAAAGGTGGTGTTTTAAGACTCTTGCAATCCAAATAGTCGAAGTAGTTGGGGACCATCAATATGTAGGAGGACACGTGTCAACCAATCTTGTGTTCCGAATAAAACACTTCAGGAAAAAGAAAAAGGGAGCAAGGAGAAGTTTGAGAATTGATATTCCGATCCTCGGAAATATGAAGTGAATCTCATTCGTCTGATTTAGAGGACACGCAGCAAAAATCCATGCACCTCGAAGGAAGGTGGAAGTTGAGGGTTGAGTTTTCTGAAGCCCGAAGACCTGAAGCAGTCACAACCGTCGATCTACCAGAGACACACGTCAATAGATCGTAAGCTTCAGATAAAAGGATTTTAGAAAAGGATTGAAAGTTGAGTTCTCCGAAGTTTGAAGACCCAAATAAATCGTAGTGATCTATGAGAGACATGCGTCAATATATCACGATCTGTGGGTTGAAGCATTGCAGAGAAAACAAGGTTTGAGAATTGAAACTCCCAAAGCCCGAAAGGCGAAATCGATCTCGACCGTCGATTTGGAAGGGGCACGCGTCGACAGATCGCAGAGATCTAGGAAGGCGTGATCCAGAGGAAAGGAAGAAAGGGAGATGGATATGAACCATTGATTGAGAGGATCCACCTGAGATCATGAGATCGACGGTCACGCATTATTGCGGGGCCAGAAAGTGCTCGGACGTTAACATTTTGAGGGTGGGTCACAATAGGAACCACAGTATCGGCAAAGGGGTACATGGCAGGTGGAGGTAATTTGCGGGGAGAAAAGAAGGTTGATCCCAAACCACTCTTGGGTGCACCCGCAATCGTGCATTTATGCAAGGACATAGCCCATGGTCACATGCAGGAAGGTGCTAATGGGAGAGGAGCTTGCACCTGAAACGTGTGAGTTCAGCAGCATGAATAAAGAGGTTGTGGGTGCCATAAAACCTACACCAGAGGACAAAAAGGGCCTATGTTAATTCGTAAGTGAGATCATTAAGGTCTCAGAGAGCCAATCTGGCTCGGAATTGAAGATCCTTGACTAGGAGGTCACGCAACCCTTAGGAGAGAAGGGGGTCTACATCAATCATCCATCGTACTCTTGTTGGTGCATATTGAGCTCATGTGGCTTTAAAAATGACTACTTGAGCATATATAACACACTTTCTTATTAAATTCGGGTATGCTATGTGTTTTGTATTTTCATAGGATTTACCCTCTTAGACTGATAACATTTACCATTCCATGTTTTTCTTCACTCGTCCATATTTCCAATGAGCTACCACAGGCATAATTTCGTTGTCTGTATCTTCGGATATGGTTGTCTGAAGTCTACATAGTAATTTTCCCCCCAAATCCCTAAAAGTATGTTCTTTGTGATTAATGAAATTTGCAGTCACTATTTAGCTTGAAGACCTCTACCACTATATTACTCTACTCGATACCTTTCCAACAAGGTATCACTATCTCCATTCTAACACTTGTATCCCTCGTTATGCCCATTTGAAAAATGACACTCAATAGCCCCTGATATGCCTGTGTGAATTTGGGTCTTTGACCTTTTACCTGGGAGCCTGAGAAGGTTGGAGTAGTTCACAACCATTGATCTAGTTAAGCATAATATATTGACCCTTGGTCAAGGGGGAAGGCTATCATAGATTGTAATTGATGGGGTTCCGATGACAGGGAGGCATGAGGCTTGTTGATTCCCAAGATGTGATGATAATGAGATATGGACCATCAGATCTAGAAGTGTCTTCATCGGGGAGAGGAAGGTTGATAAGGAGTTTCGACGATGAGGGATAGTTGATGAAGTGGTTGTCGATTTTAAGGGTCATCAATGACAAGGGATCGAAGACAACATGGGAGAGTAAGAGCCAATGAAAACCATTGATTTAGCGAGCGAACAAATCTGGACCATTCATTGGAGTACTCGAGCGTAAGGTTAGAAGAGATACAAATGACGAAGAGGATAGGTGTAAACACCTGGTTGAATAAGCTTTGGTATGTTGTGATGGTGTGTATATCCATGCCAATCCACGTCTCATGGGGGTGATGTGCCACATTTCAGTGTGATCTAGAGTTTTGGGGTCATGGTTAGCACCGAGTCCCAATGGCACATGTCATGCCAGATGACACATGGTAGAAGTTCCATGGGTAAAAGGTATTATTTGGGGAAGCAAGAGGTTGTTAACTATCAACCACCTTTGTAACACCGATATGATCGAGGTCATTAATCGTCGACTCCCAAGGGCCCTTAGATATGGAAGAGGAGAGAGTCATCATTGGTGAATGGATTATAGTGCATAGGAAAGGAGTGATGGATCCCCGACGAAAAAAAGGTCATGAGGGATTCGTCGGTGATGGAGGGTTAGTAGCATCCAAGTGATAGAGAAGAGGGACTCCGACAATGAAAAGGTTTTCGTCAACGAATGGGTTGGAGGACTAAAGAACCTAAATGGAGAACTCCCAACGATGAAGAGGACATGTGGTGGGTGCCACATCAATGCCACATCATATGGTACAAATGAGAGGGAGCCACATGGCCATGAGATGGAAGAGGTGAGTGAAGGCTTAGGAAACTTTGGGGGGCCATAAATTCTAATATGTAACTTGAATTTAAGTATGGTTATAGTCGTTGGAAATCTCTCGTCGAGCAAAATCCAAGTATGAGGTTTGTTTAGGGAAAAACATAGAAGAAAATAAGGAGAAGATTCAATAGGTCTCGAGATTGGGTTTTCAACGAAAGGGAAGGTGAAAAGGGAAGGATATCAAGGGATTCCCACACATGCATCTCAAGGCTAGAGAAATCGTGAATAAAGAGATCTTGCTAATATGTTCTTGAAACCACAGAGAGAGACGAGATCAGTTATGCGATTAAAGGAACACTCACCAATACATGAGAAATATTACATTTCATTGCCTTTAAGTAAACTTATGACTAGGTACAAAAATTGAAGAAAATGAAAAGGAGAAGTTTCTCAAAGGAAATCATATATGATCTAGATTAAATAATTATCATTATAGCTACATGCACCTATTCTCCATCACATAGAAAGGATTAGTGACCTTATGGTTCAAGTTAAGAGTTGTCCAATATATGAGAGTCTAAATATGAAGATGTTAGGAAACACATGTTGGAAAGAGTACGCAAACCTTGAATGAGTAATTCAGAAAAATTATTAATAACCAACATCAAATTCAATCAATACATGCACTAGACATCTGATCAACGTGGATATTGGTGGCAACCCACCTATTCCAACTCCCTCCTCTTGACACTTTTCAGTTTAGCACATTCTTTTGTACTTCTTTGTAATTGTGGGTTCTACACTTCTGGGGCTGCCTGAAGCCCTACACATATTCCAGGTGGATAGTAGTGGCCTCCCACCTATTCCAACTAGCATATTTTGGATGTTTTCATGTCAGCACATCTATCTGTACTTCCAGAGCCATTTTTGTGCCCTAAACAATGTTTTTTTGGATTTCCATAGTCAAATTATTGACAAAGTCATAGTTTGATGGCTTAATGTATAGTTATCGAAAATACCTTTCCAATGGGCTATCACACACCTAAAACGAAGTTCGTATGCAAACATTATGACCCTGCAAAGTTGAGGTACCAACTTACCCATCGGGGCCCACATGAATTTTGGTGTTTCATCTCCTAGGGTTAGGTTTTTGGATGTCTAGGGTTTTTGAATTCATGAGTAATGTTAAAAAGGCCTCTGGAGCCTCATTGTAATCATTCTTCTTAGAATAATGTGTGTAGTATCCACATCTCTTCTTAGAGATATCTACCACCATTCGAGCAAGTTGTTTCAGTTCTGCAGTTTTACAATTTCATCTTATTTCATTTATTCAATAGAAGATATTGTTCATTGGATATCTGTGTTGTTCTCTGTATCTTTGTGTTTATTGTATTCAATCTATTAATCAGTTAGTTTATCTCCTAAATACAGATCAGTGGTATCATAGTGGTCTGCTCTTCATTTATTTTTCTTCGTGGATGTCCCCGACAAGACCTGGGTACAAGAAGTTGGGACTCAAACCAGTCGGGCCTTTGCAATATCGACCATGTCGAGCTCGACAACAACCCATGGTGGATGAAAATAAATATGATGGATCAAGATATCCTTTTAAAATGTTTCTCAAGGAATCCCTTATACAATAAAGGAACAAAATGATGGACAAATTTGCACAAACCCTTCGACAGTTTCCCACAGGAGAAGCATCTTCATCAAGCGTCCATGCAACCCCCTTCAAGGTATAGGTGAATTTTGATATTCCATTATTTGAAGGACTGATAGATGCATATGTTGTAGATAAATGGTTGAATTTCCTCGAAGGGTATTTTCGGTCCAATATTTTTCGATAGCGAAAGTATTACTTTTTCACTCCTCAAGGTCGTCCCCCATGTTAAGGACTGGTGGGATACTTACTCTGAGCAAAGGGCTATAGAGGAATTTGCAATATTTGTGGTCACCCCTACATGGGATTCCTTTCGGGATGTCATTAAAGAATAATACTACCCTGTTGGAAGCTACGAGGACCAGTACACCAGATGGACCACACTCCATTAGGAAAGGGACCAGACAGTACCAGAATTCCCCAATATTTTCCATACCCTGAACACCAAATTGGGTATCAAAGACTCTGAGCAACATATGGTGTTTAAATACCATGGTTGTTTGCATAGATAGATTCAAATAGAAATGGAGTTTTTGGACATCTCATCATTGGGTACGGCTTATAGATATGTTGTCAAGATTGAGCAGAAATTTAAGTAGAAGAGTTGAGAGTTTGGATCTGCAAACTCCTCATAGCCGAAGCAGGGAAAAGGAAACACCAACCCACACAACAAAGGATAGAGAAAATATGTCCTCTCTCAGTACAACCAGTCCAAGCCGCAACACAATAAGGGTATTGATAAATCAAAGACGGACACAGGAAAATGGTGTGAATACCATAAAATCCCTTGGCACAACATCGAAGAATGTCGTTCCAATTAGTCACTCATGGTCGAGCTGAAGGATTCTGAGTCAGAGGTTGATTCTCACTCTGAATCAAATCTATAATGAGGGAAGTGGATTATCGATGTCAAACCCAACACCACTGTCACTACCATCAAAGTCCAGCCAAGCGAACCAGGAGAACCAGAGGAAGGGGAACGTCTCTTTCACTCACAGATGTGGGTAAAGGGTGATCCACTTCATTTCATTGTCGATAGAGCCGGTCAGAAGAACCTAATCTGAGCAGAGGTCATGAAGAAGATGGACTTGCTGACGACATCGCACCCGCATCCCTACACCATCAGCTAGATTGTCCAAGGAAGAGATATTTGTGTTAGCCAACAATGTCATCTTCTCTATGGCATCAAGCCTTTCAAACACGAGGTATTGTACGAGATTTATCCCCTTAAATTTTGTGATGTTCTTTTAGGACAACCATATTTTTAGAAGCGTCATGTTGTGTATGAGTCTAGACCCCGCAGTGTTATTATTACTTTGGGTAGACAATTGTACATGATACCAGAGGTAGCACCTCCTACCGCTATTTCTTTAATCTCTGGTAAGCAATGCAGTAAGGTCATTTCACAGAAAGGGAAGTTTATCTTCTATGTGATCTATGCTCACAGTAAGCAGAAGATCGCTGCCATATCCGTCACCTCGACATAGAGCCTCTCTCTGCAGCATAATCAAGTGGACGAGATCGTCGAAGAGTACAAAGACATCTTCTCCTCACCCACCTGGGTATCGAAGCACTACCAAGTCAAGCATCCAATTGATCTAATCCTTGGTGCAACTCTACCGAATGGACCAATCTATCATCGCTCACCAATGGAAAATGATGAAATCAACCTTTATATCTAAGAGCTTCTTCAAAAGGGGCACATTAGACCCAACTCCTCCCCTTGCGGAAGCCCAATTGTACTGGTGCAGAAGAAGGATGAGACCTGGAGGCTCTGCATTGATTACAGACCATTAAACAAAATCACAATCAGGAATCGGTACCCAATTCCTAGAATTGATGACCTTCTTGACAAATTCAAGGGGAAAAAGTTCTTCAGCAAGATTGACCTAAAGTCTAGCTACAACTAGGTTCCCGTCGAACCAACTGATGTATGGAAGACAACTTTCAAATCTAAAGAAGGTCTCTTCGAATGGTTGGTCATGCCCTTTGGCTGAAAAAATGCACCAACCACTTTCATGAGGTTGATGGATGATGTATTGAGACCCTTCACCAACTATTTTATCATGGTATATTTGGATGACATCGTCATATTCAACCGAACTTGGGAGGAGCACATGAAGCATATTCAACAGGTTTTGAGCACTCTGCGGCATCACAAGCTATATGCCAACTTGGAAAAATGATCCTTTGGCATGAACATGGTCTAATACTTGGGCTACATCGTTGATGAGGATGGGGTACATGTTTATCCAGCTAAGATCCAAGTCATCCATGACTGGCCAGCCCCGAACACACTAAATGAGCTTTAGAGATTCTTGGGATTGACCAAATTCTACCGACGTTTCATGTTGGGATTCTCCCATATTGCATGGGCCTTCATCCAAGTGACCAACAGTGGTGGCAGGGAAAATTTTGCGTGGGGGAAGGAACAACAACGATCATTTGATGATCTGAAGCATCTCTTGTGCTCAATACTCTCTTTCTCGGTCTGCAACAACCATTCGATATTGAGACTGATGCATCTGACTATGTTGTAGGCACAGTTCTCAATTATCACGGTCATCCGATGGCATACCATAGTGAGAAACTCTGAGATACTTTCCAGAAATACCCCACTTATGAAAAGGAAATGTATTTCATTGTACAAGCCTATCATCAATGGAAACATTATATTATGGGAAAGGAGACAATCATTCACACTCATCACAAGCCTCTGCAGTTCATATAGATACAGGGGCAGTTGTCTAACGACCTTCATCAGAAGTGTTCCAGCTAACTGTAGCAATTCCATCTCAACATCAAGTATATTACATGGAGCACAAATTGTGTCATTGACTTCCTCAATCGACCTCCCATGGTTTCACTCATCACTGTGCTCCATTCATGTAGACATGAGGCATCTGAGTGGCCCCAACTTTATCAGTAAGATCCATATTTCCACCACCTATTATCTCCTAGGTACATGTGCGAATGTTACTGATTTTCAGATTCAATATGGACTGTTATGCCATATAGTCCATCTCTATGTTAGTGCAAGTGAGTGTGCAAATTTGATTTTGGAAGCTCACTAAAATCATATGGCAGGACAGTTTGGCATGTAGAAAACTGTGGTCGTTCTCCAGTAACATTTTTATTGGCCAAAAATTCCATAGGACATCATCAAGTATATCAGATCTTTCACTTCCTATGCCATTTCCAAGCCAGGCATCAAGAAGCAAGGATTATACACACATATTCCTACTCCTAAGAAGATTTCGAAATCCATCTCGATGGATTACATGTCTAGCCTTCCGTCCACCAAGCAAGGAAATGATTGTGTATTTGTGGTAGTTGACCAGTTTTTGAAGATGGCCATCCTCACAGCCTGCAAGAAGAACATTACAGTGGAAGATACTGCCAAGATCTTCTTCGAATAAGTGTGGGTCCATTTTGGGATACCACAGACCATCATCTTCGACCAGGACAACAGGTTTCTCAGCACATTTTGGTCGAGTCTCTGGTCACTTTTAGAAACCAAGCTCGCTAAATCCACTACTTTCCACCCCCAAATGATGACCAAACAAAGGTCATCAATCAGATGATTGTGCACATCCTGTGGATGTACAACTCTAAGAATCCACATACATGGGATGAGAGTCTCCCCTATGTTCAAAAAAGTTACAACGGGGCTCTCCATAGCTCCACGATCCATATCCCATTTCAAGTAGGGTTGTGATTCCAACCCTTGGGTCCCATTGATGTTGCACTACCTCTTACAACCCCATAGACAAACTCTTCCCATTTTCAATCTAAGATGGACAAAGCCACCAGATTCATTGAGCGGATTTAGCACATCAACCAACAA
>SNQJ01S0215292.1:11994-24690 GCA_010110895.2 Picea sitchensis
TGATATATCAGATATTATATAATTAAATATTATATTATATGATGATGAGGAGGAGGAGGAGGATGACATCGATGATGAGGAGGAGGAGGAGGACAACGTCGATGATGATGAGGATCATGACGATGACGACAATGAAAATGATGATGAGGATGATGTGTAATGGGTTAATTTCATAGTCAATGTGTTTAGGATCATAGTGGTTAGTGGTTATAGTGTTTGTGGTCAAAATGAATTAAGGGAAGATGATGACGACGATGACGACGACGACAATGATGATGATGGTGGTGGTGGTGGTGACGATGACGATGACGATGATGATGATGATGATGATGAGGAAAGTATTGTTTCTAGTGGTTCTTCATTCTATCAATCAATGCATTTTTTTAGTTTTGTGAGGTCCCAATGGCACCCTTATAGAAACCATATGGCGTTATGTAATCCACTACCAACCATGGAACCATCTACTAATATTTTTGTTTCTTATGACCAACCAGTGGAGTGAAGGGATTTTCAAAACTATATACTATATTAGAGGGTGAGGGATGAATGTCCTTGAATATATAATACCCCATAGGATGTGCATGGGAAGGGTAATCAAGTGTTTTGGGGTTCCTCTATTTTTAAAACATTCGTTCCAAGCCTATTCCAACAACTATATCTCCTATTATCCACTAAAACACACAGTATTTACAACACCGTGTAATTGACAAGTGAAATTCTTGTGGAGAAACACGTGATTGGTTGTCTTAGCATTTTATCTAGATAAAGCTTTGTATTTGGTCCACAATAACCTTGCCAACATTAGCTGGTGTGTATTTTTGCTTAAGGTTAGGGCATGTAATTCAAGCCCTTGCAAAGCTATCAAGGAGGTCATTGGCATAATTGATGCGTTGATGGAAGGGATTCAAGGCCAAGATCCATCCACCAAAGTATTTCCCTCTAAAATGATCAACAACAATCACAAGAGACGATGATCATTAAATGATAGCACTATCTTGAGAGATGACTCTTTGTTGAGTAACTCCACTCAATTGAAAACATGCACATTCGGGCCTACATTTTGGGTTGTCAAACCACATGACTATGACGGTCTTATCTAGAGAGATCAGATGAATCACATCCATGTGGGTGTTAAGTCTCTTAAATAACCCATATGCCTTATACCTTGTAATTCATTGAAATCTTGATAGGAGTCATAGAGAAGTGGGATTGGACACTTGGAGGAATTTGAAATGTGTAAACTTCCACATCAAGCATGGTCGCACTAGAATCATGGGGTCATTGGACTCAAGGATGGATGAGGATTTAGAATTACACATAGATGTGGATAGTTGGAGGAGAGTGATCATTTTGAAGTTTCTAGGACTCTTCCTACACACCACTAGATCACCTCTCATTGGCATTCTATGTATTGATCCCTTTCAATTTTGGGTTATTAGTATTTTCAATTGCACGCACCTTTCAATCTAGTCAAATTTCAATTAATGTCTCTTGTTACTCTAAGGTTATAAAGCCTCATCCCAATGCCCATATGCCTCCAACCTTGTGATCTAATCATTTGTTGACAAGTTTCATGAAGGGTGATGCCTAAGACTAGGGGTAACTTTCAATTCAAGGCTAGGAATGATCAGGCCCACATCAAGTGAACGAAGAAAATTGAGAAGGTACATGTGTTGTCCCATTCCATGTCAACAACAACACATACATTCATTGAGAACACTAAAACCCCACAAATCTTGTAGGCAGGACAATGCCACGATGACTCCACCCGGGTCCCTGCAGTTACAGTCTCTTGTAATTGAACCTTATGTATTGATTATCCTTCTAGATGAGGGGGGAAACTACATTGATAGACATTATAAACACCCTATTGATGACTTGATGAAGGTAAACAATTACATTATGTGTAACTAATTATTCTTGGCCTATCAATCATCATTCCGAAGGGTTGATGGGTATAAATATAGGAGACGATGATAATAAAGGGGTTTGACATTAAAGATTGGTGTTAGAGAGATATTACCCATTTTATAGTGGATAGAAGAAGAACTTTAACTTCCATACAAAGAAAGGAATTATAACTTCTATGCATAGAGATGAAGACATTGTTTTTTATCTAGAATCAAATATAAATCCAAGATACCAAATCGAATGAGGCAAATAGATTTTTGGTCATAGTCTCGATGAGGGGAGCCACTTCTTAGGAAGTGTATTTTTTGTGGAAAGGGAAGAGGATTTTTGATCTAGTGTTAGATTCCACTATATAACCACATAATCTCTTGAAGAGCACCCTTTGAAAATGGAGTTATTTGTAGTTTGATAATGGAAATTACAGCCTAAGATTGAGATGAAGGGAAGATCGAAGTAGGCAGTGATAAAGCAATTCTAGAATATGTGGATAGCATTTAAGTTTCCTTCTATGTGAAATAAAGAATTTGATATTTCAAGCAAAGAGTGGATTCATTCCTCCAAGTTGTTAATTCCTCCAAGTTTCCCATGTCTATTCCAATGTAACAATGATAACATTTATGATGATGATGACATGTATTTATCATTCCTAGTATATTTCTCACTCATGAGGCCAAAATCATATCATCTCATGCATATTTAGACCTTATTGCAGCATTGATTGCATTAAGGTAGCTTATTTTAACTATGTATTTATCCACAAGAAAGAGAGAGAGTTGACCTATGGAAGTCAATTTTCTTTTAAAAGAGATTAATAATAGTTTATACTTGCATTTTTAATGACCCAATTCTTTGATGACGAGGGTTCATAACCATATAGCGCTTTAAATTGGGTAATTTTGGAGGTAGAGTAATACATAATATCATACCCATATTCCGTTAGATGGAACCATCGCATCCATTTCCTTTGTTTATCCCATGTGTACATTTGAAGATACTTGCTACGAATTATCTATACTTGGAACCACCTCATCCATTTCCTTTGTTTATCCCATGTAAAGATTCTTGCGACGAATTAGCTATACTATTGACGAACTTTTTTCGTCGATAGTATAGCTAATTTGTCACAAGAATCTTTACATTTGTCGCTCTTGTGACAATATCCTTTACTTGTCTCTTGTTGATGAATTCCCTTCTTTGTCTCTCTTGCCGACAAAAAAGTTTTCATAAGTTATGGGTACAAGATTATCATTGATTTTCTCCTCTACCTATTCTACTTCTTTTCACACCACCACATATATCAATATTTCTTGAAAGTTAAAAAGATCAACATCATCTTAGAAGAGAATCCAATATCATATTGCTCTACTTCTATAGAGACCACTCTCTCTATGTTTTAAAATATAGCTACATGACACTACACTTAAATGACAAATTCCAACACTTGATGGTTTTAATTAGGATTCATTTCATATTTGGTTTATCAACTTGAAATTAAAATTTGATACTTTGAAAGCTAGTACCTTGAGTCAAATACAAATATGAAATTAGGAATCATTAACATATCTACTAGAACATTTATTCTAACCTATAACAAATATACTAAATTCCCATAATTTCTTCTCATAACTAAAAGGTTTACATTTAGAGTTCCCTTCCACATGGCCATTGTCCTCATTATTGTTTCCATGAAACTGTCTTTTAGAGACATCACCTTGCAATTCTTCTTGATAGAACTTTATTACATTGGCAAGTGTCGCATTATTCCACTTTATTACATTTCATTAGTAAGTGCTTCAATATGAGATAATGGAGTTTAATCTTTGAACAAGTGGGTGTGTGAGTCAGATTTGAATCCATAAACCCTCCCATATCATTAAGGCATGTGAATAGTCTATCCATGTGAAATTTAAGTGCATAGAGAAACAATTTGAAAAAATTTCAACGTTGGCCCCATTCACAGGTCATTGTTTCCCATGTCTAGTCCTAGTACAATTTATGTTCGTTGTTCCTTTTAAAATTCGTTCGACAGTACACACATCCCCGCATCTAGTATTGCAAGGGCGTATTTTTATGGTGTTGATTAAGAAATCAATGAAGAAGAGGTATTTTTCATCACAACTATGACACACATACATTGTATATACATTAATGTAGTGCCTGAAAGAAAAATGAAGAAAGGTTGATGCAAACTTAAAACTTGCATCAACCAATTTGTGTACATTGAAAGAAAAAAATGGCTTATGGTTTACAAGATGAATTGATGATGGAAAAAAGTGGGTGTGTGAGTCAAATTTGATTTTAGAAACTCTCCCATATCGTTAAGGCATGTGAATAGTCTATCCATGTGAAATTTCAGTGTATACAAAAACAGTTTGAAAATATTTCAACATTGGCCCCATTCACAGCTCACTATTTCCCATGTATAGTCCTAGTACAATGTATGTTCATTGTTCCTTTCAAAATTTGTTCGATAGTACACATGTCCTCTCATTTAGTACTACAAGGGATTATTTTTATGGTGTTGATTAAACAATGAACGAAAAAGAGGGATTTTTCATCACAACTATGACACACATACATGGTATATACATTAATGTAGAAACTGAAAGAAAAATGAAGAAAGGTTGATGCAAACTTAAAACTTGTGTCAACCAATTTGTGTACTTTGAAAGAAAAATAGGTTTTATGGTTTACATGATGAATTGATGATGGTAAAAAGTGGGTGTGTGAGTCAAATTTGAGTCCATAAACCCTCCCATATCGTTAAGGCATACGAATAGTCTATCCATGTGAAATTTCAGTGCATAGAGAAATAGTTTGAAAAACTTTCAACGTTGGCCCCATGCATAGATCATCGTTTCCCATGTCTAGTCCTAGTACAATTTTTGTTCCTTGTTCCTTTTAAAATTTGTTTGACAATACACATGTCCCCGCATCTAGTACTGCAAGGGCATATTTTTATGGTGTTGATTAAGGAATCAACGAAAAAAGAGGGATTTTTCATCACAACTATGAAACACATACATTGTATATACATTAGTGTAGAACTTGAAAGAAAAATGAAGAAAGGATGATGCAAACTTAGAACTTGCGTCAACCAATTTGTGTACTTTGAAAGAAAAATAGGGTTTATGGTTTACATGATGAATTGATGATGGAAAAAAGTGGGTGTGTCAGTCAAATTTGAGTCTAGAAACCCTCCCATATCGTTAAGGCATGCGAATAGTCTATCCATGTAAAATTTCAGTGCATACAGAAACAGTTTGAAAATATTTCAACGTTGGCCCCATCCACAAGACATTGTTTCCCATGTATAGTCCTAGTACAATGTATGTTTGTTGCTCCTTTTAAAATCTGTTCGACAGTACACACATCCCCACATCTAGTACTACAAGGGCATATTTTTATAGTGTTGATTAAACAATGAACTAAAAAGAGGGATTTTTCATCACAACTATGACACACATACATTGTATATACATTAATGTAGAACCTGAAATAAACATGAAGAAAGGTTGATGCAAACTTAAAACTTGTGTCAACCAATTTGTGTACTTTGAAAGAAAAATAGGGTTTATGGTTTACATGATGAATTGATAATGGAAACAAGTGGGAGTGTGAGTCAAATTTGAGCCCAAACAACCCTCCCATATTGTTAAGGCATGTGAATATTTTATCCATGTCAAATTTCAATGCATAGAGAAACAGTTTGAAAAAATTTCAACATTGGCCCCATTCACAGGTCATTGTTTCCCATGTCTAGTCCTAGTACAATTTTTGTTCATTCCTCCTTTTAAAATTCATTCGACAGTACACACATCCCTGCATCTAGTACTGCAAGGGAATATTTTTATGGTGTTGATTAAGCAATCAACAAAAAAGGGGGATTTTTCATCACAACTATGACACACATACATTGTATATACATTAATGTAGAACCTGAAAGAAAAATGAAGAAAGGTTGATACAAACTTAAAACTTACATCAACCAATTTGTGTACTTTGAAAGAAAAATAGGGTTTATGGTTTACATGATGAATTGATGATGGAAAAAAGTGGGCGTGTGAGTCAAATTTGAGTCCAAAAACCCTCCCATATCGTTAAGGCATGGGAATAGTCTATCCATGTCAAATTTTAGTGCATACAGAAACAGTTTGAATTTTTTTTAATGTTGGCCCCATTCACAAGTCATTGTTGTCCATGTCTAGTCCTAGTACAATTTATGTTTGATTCGACAGTACACACATCCCACATCTAGTACTTCAAGGGAATATTTTTATGGTGTTGATTAAGAAATCAATGAAAAAGAGGGATTTTTCATCACAACTATGACATACATACATTGTATATACATTAATGTAGAACCTGAAAGAAAATTGAAGAAAGGATGATGCAAACTTAAAACTTGCGTCAACCAATTTGTGTACTTTGAAAGAAAAATAGGGTTTATGGTTTACATGATGAATTGATGATTGAAACAAGTGGGTGTGTGAGTAAAATTTAAGTCCAAAAACCCACCCATATCATTAAGGCATGTGAATAGTCCATCCATGTGAAATTTCAGTGCATACAGAAACAATTTGAAAAAAAATCAAGGTTGGCCCCATTCACAGGCCATACGATGATGATGACATTTATTGATCATTCTAGGTATATTTCTCAATCATGAGGCCAAAATCATATCATCTCATGCATATTTAGACTTTATTGCATCATTGATTGCATTAAGGTAGCTTATTTGAACTATGTATTTCTACACAAGAAAGAGAGAGAGTTAACCTATGGTAGTCAATTTTCTTTTAAAAGAGATTAATAATAGTTTATACTTGCAATTTTAATGACCCAATTCTTCATTAACGGGGGTTCATAACCATATAGCACTTTAAATTGGATAATTTTGGAGGTAGAGTAATACATAATATCATAACAATATTTTGTTGTTAGATGGAACCACCACATCCATTTCCTTTGTTCATCTCATGTGTACATTTGAAGATACTTGCGACGAAATAGCTATACTTGGAACCATCTCATCCATTTCCTTTGTTTATCCCATGTAAAGATTCTTGCAACGAATTAGCTATACTATCGACAAACTTTTTTCGTCAATAGTATATCTAATTCGTCCCAAGAATCTTTACATTCGTCACTCTTACGACAGTATCCTTTCCTTGTCTCTTGCTGACGAATTCCCTTCTTTGTCTCTCTTTCCGACGAAAAAATTTGCATAAGTGATGGGTACTAAATTATCCTTGATTTTCTCCTCTACCTATTCTACTTCTTTTCACACCACCATATATATCACTATTTCTTGAAGGTTAAAAAGATCAACATCAGCTTAGAAGAGAATCCAATATCATATTGCTCTAATTCTATAGAGACTAATCTCTCTATGTTTTTAAAAGATAGCTACATGACACTACACTTAAATGACAAATTCCAACACTTGATGGTTTTAATTAGGATTCATTTCATATTTGGTTTATCAACTTGAAATTAAAATTTGATACTTTGCAAGCTAGTACCTTGAGTCAAATACAAATATGAAATTAGGAATCGTTAACATATCTACTAGAACATTTATTCAAACCTATAAAAAATATACTAAATTCTCATAATTTCTTCTCATAACTAGAAGGTTTACATTTAGAGTTCCCTTCCACATGACCATTTGTCCTCATTATTGTTGCCATGAAACTCTCCTTCAGAGACATCACCCTGCAATTCTTCTTGATATAACTTTATTACATTGGCAAGTGTCACATTATTCCACTTTATTACATTGCATTAGTAAGTGCTTCAATATAAGATAATGGAGTTTAATATTTGAACAAGTGGGTGTGTGAGTCAAATTTGAGTCCATAAACCTTCCCATATTGTTAAGGCATGCAAATATTCTATCCATGTGAAATTTTAGTGCATAGAGAAACAATTTGAAAAAATTTAAACGTTGGCCCCATTCACAGGTCATTGTTTCCCATGTCTAGTCCTAGTACAATTTTTGTTTGTTTTTCCTTTTAAAATTTGTTTGACAGTACACACATCCCCGCATCTAGTACTACAAGGGAATATTTTTATGGTGTTGATTAAGCAATCAATGTAAAAGAGGGATTTTTGATCAGAACTATGACACACATACATTGGTTATACATTAATGTAGAACCTGAAATAAAAATGAGGAAAGGTCAAACAATTTGTGTACTTTGAAAGAAAAATAGGGTGTATGGTTTACATGATTAATTGATTATGGAAACAAGTGGGTGTGTGAGTCAAATTTGAGTCCAGAAACCCTCCTATCTCGTTAAGGCATGCGAATAGTCTATCCATGTGAAATTTCACTACATACAGAAATAGTTTAAAAAAATTTCAACGTTGGCCCCATTCATAGGTCATTGTTGCCCATGCCTATTCCTAGTACAATGTCTATTCATTGTTCCTTTTAAAATTTGTTCAAAATTACACACGTCCTCACATCTAGTACTACAAAGACATATTTTTATGGTGTTGATTAAACAATGAATGAAAAAGAGGTATTTTTCATCACAACTATGACACACATACATTGTATATACATTAATGTAGAACCTGAAATAAAAACAAAGAAAGGTTGATGCAAACTTAAAACTTGTGTCAACCAAATTGTGTACTTTGAAAGAAAAATAGGGTTTATGCTTTACATGATGAATTGATGATTGAAACAAGTGGGTGTGTGAGTTAAATTTGAGTCCAAAACCCCTCCCATATTGTTAAGACATGTGAATAGTCTATATTCCACTTCAAATTTCAGTGCATACAGAAAAACATGGATTTTTCATCACAACAAAAAGTTCAAACGAAATGAGGCCAAGATCGGATACATATTAGAGTGGGTGCAGTGTGAGTCATATTTGAGTTTGGAAATGCATGTTCTTCTTGCCACATAACTCATGGGCCAAATTCCCATGTTTTCAAACAGTTTCAACGAAAATTCTATAGAAATGAAAAACACGTTCATCGAAACTTTGTTGACGCAATACTATGACAACAATATTGATGACATCTATGATCATGATGGTATAAAAATGAATGAGCTTGTCTTGGTTTCAAGAATAATTTATCCTCTACTAAAAAAGGCCAACCATGTGAAGGTGGAAGCTTATTGGCATGTTTTATAGGCAGCGTATGCTTGTCATTGATGGCAAGTACAGCAACGATGATCAGGAGTGCAGTGATAATCGGGGAGGAGCAGCAACAGTGATCGTTGGATCAACAATTCAGAATTCTCGATATCTTTCAGATCTCAATGTAGACAAGAAGAGCGCGCAGACATGGAGGATAGATCTCGGGTTTTAGATCCGAGCACGGGGACCGACCATCGTAGGATTCAGGAGAATCTGCATGATCTTTAAAAGTGCAAGGTGAAGCGAGTTCACGAATCGGAGTTTCACGAATCACGACATGGAGAGGCAAGAAACAATACCACAGGAATGTTGAGATCGTGATATGTGAAATCACGACAAGATCTTGACCGTTGATCAAGAGGATGCGTGGCGAAAGATCAGAGCACCACAAATACTCCACTTCGGAGTTTTGCAAGTCATGAAATTCAAAGGAAAGAGATTCAAACTCGCGATATGCGAGATCATGATAAAATCTTGACCGTTGATCTAAGAGGGACACATGGAAGAAGATCAGAGCATGTCTAAGACTCCATTTCATGGTTTCGTGTATCGCGACTTGGAGTGACAAGAATCTCCATCTAAGGATCAACGAGATGCGAGATCACGAAAATATCAGGACCGTCAGATCACCAAGAATGAGGATCATTGATCTGAGCTCCATCTCGGAGTCTCAACTATCACAACTTGGAGTGACAAGAACCTCCATCGAAGAACTCGCGAGATGCAATATCGCGAGTTAATCGCAGTCGTCAGATCAAGGTGTGATATAGACTGTCGATCCAACTTTATTTTGAATTATCTCCTATTGCAAGTCAGAGTGACAAGAACCTCCATCGAAGAACTTGCAAGATGTGAAATCGCGAGTTAATCGCAGTCGTCAAATTAAGATCAAATCTGAACCGTCGAATCATAGGACAAGTGGCAAGCAATTGGAATTTCGTTGACTTGTGGTCAACAGAGCATGGTGTGGAAACTCATGAAATATGAAGCACCTTTCTGGCACAGTCTATGGTCACCACCGGTGGTCACGAGAACGGAAGGAGTCAGTCCAAATAAGCTCCATTTTGGGGTTTCAGAGATCGCGACTTGGAGAGTCGAGATGCCTCATCTCCTGATTCACGAAACGAGAAATCGGGAAAGCGCTTTATGCATAAGGCTGTGGTCACATCCCTTTGTCACATCAACGAGAAATGGAGCAAAGATATAGAGCAACCAAACTCTTTTTTGGGGATCGCGACTGGGAGTGTCGAGAAACATGATCACACGAATGTTGAATTGTCGAATGTCGAAATACCGAAATAAATGCAAGATCCCATGGAGCTAATCCAATGGTGTAGGTGAATTTGAACAAGATCGGAGGGCTACTGTAGCACGACACAATGTAACTGCCAGAAACCACTCATGGCTTCTTCCAGAGGACTCAAAGACACTTCGAGGTGATTGACAGAGGAAATGAAGAATCTTTGGGAATCTTCAAGAGGGATAAAGTTACTCGTGGAGGTGATTGACAACTGGATGAGCATTGAGGCCTGTAACTGGAACAGAGAAGGTGAGCTCGACTGTCACAGAGAAGATGAAGAGTCTCAAACTTCCAGAGAGGCTGAGGAATCTCAGTATAACATACAGTGATGTTAAACGAGTGGCAAACGGCCGGAGAAGATGAAGAGTCACGATGATGATCAGACAGAGCACTCGAGATGTGGAGGAATTTGGTGCGGAGTGAGCATGCAGAGGCATTGCGAATATTTCATGCACAAAGATAATAGAGACTATAAGAATTTTTAACAAAGAAGAGATGGGGTGTTGTCGATGTGGAGGAGAATTCAGGGGTGTGCAAGGAGGTAGAGCGCAGAAGCAGAAACACATAGTCGAGGAATGGTGCATTGAAGGGATATGGTGTTGAAGGAAAATATCCTTGTGGACAGGTAGATCTCCTCTTGAGAGCTAGACTCTTAACTCTTAAGACAAAAGATGCTTAACGTGGATACTGACTTCCTTTCAGATCTATACTAACTAATGCATGAGGAGGAAGGAGAACAAAAGTACCTTTTTACCAACGTTTGTCCCTGCACGCTCCGAGTTGAGCTCCGATATTTCACTTCCTCGATGATCCCTGTAGACAAAAAATAGTACAACCACTTCCTACTCTATTGATATTAGCTCGAAAATAGATCTATCTATCAGAGATAAGTTCATGTATAATTAGACACAAACTAGAAAGAAACAGGCCAAGCGTGTCATATTAATGAGAACAATGATAGAAGTAGCTTACAACCGTAGGTGTGAATGTGACAGCTTCGTCAAGTCCCCTTTATCTAACCCTTACTCAAAAGGTCCATGATCCAGACGACAACAGCTTCATTGTTTACTCTCCTCCAGTTCACCGTGTGTTTCCTATGAGATCATAGGTTTCATGCTTGCAATTCTTCCCCCTTTCCACCATCATAGAGCATGCTTATATAGGTTAGGAGAGGCTTAACCTCTTGAGGTATATTTAGGGTAGGTTGAGGAATTCCCTCCTTAGATCAGGGATCTTCTCCTAAGATCATGATTGAACCAAGAATTTGAATGCAACTGCCTTCCAAACTTGAAAGATCCTCCCCTTGTTCTCCTCAACAGACCAACTACTGCCCAGATTAGGCAGCGCTCCCTCAAAAGGGGCATCAAGGTGCTATAACGATCCCTAGTAGGCTCAAGGGAAGCACCAGCGTTTCAAAGACTTGTAGCGCTCCTTTAGAGGGGTGATTCGGTGTTATAACGCTCCCCAGCACCTTGTAGGGGAGCGTCAGCGCCCCTAAGGCTGATGTAGGGGAGCACTCTCCTCTAAAACTCTAGTTTGAGAGCTCTTTTCATGTGGTAAGAGATTCCTGACTCCAGTTAACCATCCTTCTTCCTCCAAATCAGGTGTTTGAGGTATTCTAAGTGTCTCCTTGGTGTCGTCATCATGGCAATATGTTTTGTTTGACATTTGTGACACTTATGAACAACATGCGACACTTGAGATAGTTGTGAGGAACATGCGACACTTACGAAAGTTGAGAGGAACATGCAACACTTATCAAATCGAGTAATATTGATGTGTAACAGATTGCCCCCCAAAGGATGAAATTGGAAGATGAGAACTGATAACTGAAATGCTTTGTAGACTTTCAAGCAAGCGTATAGACTCGAGAACCTAACGAAATCTTTACACAAACATAAAACAAATATCATGACATGTTTCAAAACCCAAGGCATGCATACCTATGCTTGGGTGATCAAGACTTGCAAGATATGGCCGCCATAAAATACACTGTGGATCCATAATTGTATTAATAAAAAGGTATAGCCACCGAGGATACAATGTGGATCTATACTCTGATGACTTGAACTGATCGTAGCCACGAAGAATACAGAGTGGATCTACGAGATGACAAGACATAGCCACGACCAATCCAAAGTGGATCTATGTAACAGTGGATGTATCATTTGTCCAAGAGAAAATCCTTCGCAACCTGGGTAAATCATATATCAAAGTGATCACTCAACCCAGGGTCGTCTTACCAATCCCAATGTGGTACGAATCTAACCATGTGAATAGATGTCCTGATGTCGAACATGGTAGAAACCACTTGATTACCGGTCA
>SNQJ01S0215294.1:0-15578 GCA_010110895.2 Picea sitchensis
TATGCGGACTGCGTCAAATGGGGAAAAGGGGGAGCTTCTTCAATACAGTGAATTCCAGGGCCAAACTCGTCTATCTCCTCTCTTTCCTCATGATCAACTAGGTTATTTTGGAGGGGGGCTTGAACCCTTTGATCTTCTCTGTCCTTTCCCCTTTGTTCCCTCGGGAAAGCATGAGGCATATTGTTAGCAGGTCGTCTGAAACCTCTATTATCATTGTTTTGGGGATTTATGTACATGGGCTTCCCTTCTAATTCCAACCTTTCTATCTTGGCAGCAAGTGATTTTATCATTCTAGCTGTCTCATCTGCCTAATGGGACAGGGGAGAGGAACTGGACGAGGAAGCTTCAGGTCTATTCTTGGATGTATTTCTATCACCTACGTTCCTGAGTCGGTTGATAGCCAATATGTTAGATTCTAACTCCACGGTCACATCCCGCATGTGGGCCAGCGTAGCATCTCTTCTCTCTCTCAGCAGTAGGCAAAAATAAGGATCAAAAGCGCTGGAGTAAGTGATCATTGCAGAGGCTTCAGAGGGTTTTATCTCAACAAGGATTCTGTTGTACATTTTATTAAATCTCTTGGAGAAGTCGGGAACAGACTCTCCTTCTTTTCTCTTCAACGACCCAAACTCTATCATGTAATACATGAAATCCTTCTTATCTCCCCATTGCCTCAGGAAAGCATTATCCAGGGTGTCAATTCCGACAATAGATCCGGGAGCTAATCCTCTAAACCATTTCCTTACCTCACCATCTAGGCTCTGGACAAAAGCCCCCATCCAGACATCTTCATCTCCAATGTTCAAGTTGTCAGCATAACTGTAGAAAGTAGCCAGGTGCTCTTCTGCAGTTATGTCCCCTTCCCCGGTGAACTTGGGCATATATTTCAAGTAATCTCTAGTAGGGAAAGGATTCGTGGGATGAGGTAAGATCAAGGGAGCGTACCTAGCAGCAACTATGGCGTCCATTCTATTCAGAGGGGGATTAGCACCAGCCATAGGAATATTAGGTGGAGGAGAACTCCGAGGAGAAGGAGTTTGGGAAGGGGCTACTGGGAATGAGTCCCGAAGTGGAGTGGGAAACAAGAGAGGATTTGAGGAGAAGGCTAACGAACTCAAGTCGGCAGGCGCTTTTCTTCATGAAAGAGTGGGAAAATCCTCTGCAGTCATGGGTCTTCGTCGATAAACAACTTCAAAGGAGAGGGGAGTGACAAGGATTTCTCCCTCCAATCCCAGACCAGGAGGGGAAAACTCAGCACGAACACTCCCAAAATTCAGGAAACGGGAAACTTGTGAAGGAGGTCTATCAAGAAACTGAGGGGGAGGAAGCGGAGTTCTTACAGAAGGAGATGGCGGATTACATGCTTCGGCGGTGGAAGCTTCCCCTTCAGGGGCCTTTCCTTTTCTGAGAACCACCTCTGGATCAGTTTCAGGTGTAGCTAGGGGCAGCTGTGGATGAGACCACGTGTGTCTGCCTCTGAAAGCCACAATTGATAGAGCAGGTTCGCCCCAGTGGAGTTGTCACAATCAATCTTAATAATTCTGATATCTGATGCACCCTCAGAATCAATTAATCATTGTCGTTCAATCCCGGGGAAAATATTCAACTTCGTCCCCGACAACGGCGCCATAAATGTTGGCAATGAAAGTCACTCTTGGATTGCTATCAAGAGCAGAGCCCAACGCCCATCATTTTTATGTCACGGTTTGTTTATAGATGGGGTGACCGAATGGAAGCCAACTCAAAATGATATCATTCCAACTCCAAACTAGGCCAGGCATGCATAGGTGAGTGAGGTCTTTATAAACTTCAAACAGTGAGTTGTAGTAAAGGGTGAACAGGCGGAGGATTTATATGGGAAGAGTGCGAAGGTCTGTTATAAACAACAGGTTCCTAATAGACTGTAGAAGAAGGCATCCAAATGCAAGGTATTCTTACATTTAAATACAGAAAACCAGAGAATACAATAATGCAACGATAAATCATTTATCACAACAGAACTGCAATAATTTGCGTGACTCAGTCAATCGCGAACTCTCTTAGCATGAGACGAAAATTAGATGGAGGGAGAAAAACTGTCTGTCATAAAACAAGATATCTCATATACAAATGCATATCCAACAAACTAGAATGTCTGTTAAACTTTACAGTAGGGAGCTCTGCTCTACCATCGATACCTTAAAAATTACAAAGACTGAGTTTATATACTCAGAGAAAATTGCCTCACAGAGGCATGCTCAGTCACCCAAGGATTGGTGTCACTTCACTTCAGTCAAACTCGTACTGATATCTTCTTTTAAGAGCCATCTTAACTACGCATGGCTCCTGCAAGGAGAGTAGCTGAGCCATTAAGTGTCGGGCTAGTGTGCGCAGACCTCTTTGTTGAGTCAATGTCTTCGTCATGGTTTCTTTGAGAAAATCAATACACAGGACCTCCTCGGGCAGACGGCTTGCTAGAACCTCCATTCCCTCTCTTAATGAATGAGAGGAAGTCTCAACCACCCGCGCCTACCGTAATTTACTCCAGGCGAGAAACAGTAGGGAGATCGGATCCGATGGCGCCTGGAGGTCGCGATGATCCCTTCTGCAACTGAACTCGACACCTCGGGCCTTCTTTATGCAACCCCTTCCTCTTCCCAAGTGACCATGGGCTATGACCATATGATTTCGGCGCTCGCGAATATGAAAGGGCTAACCTTTGTTGATTGAAATCGCGATGAGCGATATGCCGAGAAGGCTTAATCTGGCACCGCGTGTCCTTCTAGATATAACGGTTCTTACTTCCCCTAACGATGCCATCGGCTCGGGCCTGAGGTTCTCCCGGCACCTCGCACCTTGGAAAATAATGGAGCTGCCTTTTGCGTGTTGGAGTCGCGACGGGCGAGGCGCCGAGATGACTCAACTTGCTGCCAGGTGTCCCCTCTGGATGGACGGTTCTGATCACCTCGGCAAGACTGTGGGCCCGAGTCCCAAATGCCTTCGGCACTTCACGTCTCGCGGCTGGGAGGAGGCTGGTCCTTCTGTTTCAAAGTCGCGATGGGCGAAAAGGCGAGGAGCCTAATCGCGCACCACGTACTCCTCCCGAACGGACGGCTGAGATATTTTTGGGTGATATATATAAGCGCTATCCATTGCACTAATCTTGGCGCAACTCTGCTAACCGCGATTACCCGCTGATCGTTGATCTGCTTTATACATGGATCCTAGCCTTTGACGACATACTTTGCTCGCTCGCTTGTTTGAAAGTTGAAAAACGAGATTTTTCCATGCTGCGCTCGGGCGCTTCTCGTGTAACTTGTAGACCCGATTTCTCTAGAGCCCAAGACAAGAATTATGGCTAACAAGTTCTTCTCCTCAATGCAACCTGTGCATCTTCTCAATGCCCTCCTGGCCGAGCTCTACAAAACTCCTCAGAGATTCTACCTTCTACTATGTCCTCCTCTGCACAGTCTCACCTCCAAGGTATTCAACAACCTTGAGGTTTCTCCTTGAGCCAATGACCTCATCTAATGCACCCTCCTGTCACGTCCTTGTCTGAATCCGCAGAATTCAGAAGTGCATCTATGCACTGGCTCTGAGAACCCGCAGTGTTATGTCATGCACTCCTTGCATGAAGCCTCAAAGAACCCCAAACCTGAAGTTAAAGAACCCACAGATAGCAAAACTTATCTGTCCCTGCAAATGCACATCTACAACATATATCTACAGCATATAATGAACACACAAAGACATTCATGCAACCACAAAATAACATGCAGGAAACTGTTGTTTGCATTAATATAAAATGCCTCTGTTTACAATGTGTTCGAGCTCAGACTTTTTTACAGAGTCTCGGCTCTCCTCTCCTCTCTCTAACTCTCGCAGAGTTCTCTCTCTCTCTATCCAACTACTAACATAAGATCCAAGATATTTTACATGAGGGGGCTCTTTGAGCTCTTCCCTCCAAGCTACCTACCCTATTCAATTACATTAACTTTACATTGAATGGGCTATCTAGTCCAGATCGAAGCTAGATCCATCCTTACAACCATTAAAGGCCTTATTTAACTACAGCCTTCTCAAAGGCATAGCTTTGGCTCTACCATCCTTACAAACATTTAATACAAATTCAAATTCAAAATTTAAAACGAGAGGGTTGTGCCTCTCCTTCTTCATTGAATGTGTGTTGTGCTAGCTGGCTTGGAGCGATGCTCCTGCATCACCATTGTTTATTGTTCCTAAAAAGAATGGAAAATGGAGAGTGTATGTAGACTATAGATCCTTGAATAAAGACACGCAGAAGGATCACTTCCCTCTGCCATTTATTGATCAGGTTCTAGACAACCTAGCTGGGAAAACGTTTTTCTCTTTCTTAGATGGATTCAAGGGCTATAACCAGATAAAAATTGTTCCATAGGACCAAGATAAGACCACTTTTACCAGCCCTTGGGGTACATTTTCTTACAAGGTTCTCCCATTTGGCTTGTGTAATGCACCAACCACTTTCCAGAGAGCTGTAATTGGTATTTTTTCTGATATGGTGAATGACTATATGGAGATATTCATGGATGAATTTACACCTTAAGGCATTGATTTCAATGAAGCCTTGGCTAATCTGGAAAAAGTGCTCAAAATATGTATACAGTCTCATCTATCTTTAAGTACATAAAAGTTCCATATGATGATGAGAGAGGGTGTAGTGCTGGGACACTTCATTTCTTATGTAGGAATTCAAGTAGACCCAGCCAAAATCCAGGTAATTTTGGACATTCCAACTCCGTCAACTCAGAAAGAGGTAAGAAGTTTTTTAGGGCATGTTGGCTATTACAGGAGATTCAATAAAAAAAAAATCCAAACTGTCTTCCCCCTTGTTTTTTATATTAACAAAAGATGTTGACTTTCGTTGGACTGACAACTATGAATTGTCTTTTACAGATCTAAAATAGAAATTGTCCACAACTACCATTTTGAGAGGGCCCAATTGAGCTCTTATGTTTCAAATTTCTTCAGATTCCTTAGATACTGCAATTGGTGCAGTAATAGGGCAACAGGAAGACAAAGAGCCCTATGTTATCTACTATATCAGCAAGAACATGGCTCCTGCTGAATTAAATTATACAGTTACTGAAAGAGAATTCTTAGCAGTAGTTTATGCAATCAATAAATTCAGGCATTATGTCACTGGATATCCTACTTTTATTCATACTGATCATAAAAAAATTAAATATCTGATGAATAAACCTATTACTAATTCCCTAGTAACAAGATGGTTGTTACTACTACAGGAATTTGACATCACTATAGTAGATAGACCAGGAAAAGAAAATGTGGTTGTTGATTTTCTCTCAAGATTACATATAAATGATTATAATTTACCTGTTGATGATTCCTTTCCAAATGAACATTTGTTTGCAGTATCTTCTCACTCACCTTGGTATGAGGACATTGCTAATTATTTTGTTGCAGGGAAGGTACCTCCCCATTTATCTCCTCGAGAAAGAAGGAAGATTATTCAAAAGAGTGCTCGGTATAGTTGGATAGGAGGATACCTTTTCTACACAGGCCTGGATCAGGAAATCAGGAGATGTGTAAGGGATGATGAAGTGTATGATCTGCTGAAGGATTTCCATGATGGCCCTTGTGGGGGTCATTTTTATGATAAAATGATCGGGCATAAAATTTTAAGGATGTGCTATTTTTGGCCCACCATATTTCAAGATGCCAAGAAATACATTCAAACTTGTGACAGTTGCCAACAAATGGGTCAGCAAAATCATAGGGATGAGATGTCCCTCCAGCCTCAGGTAGTGTTAGAGCTTATTGAGAGATGGGCCATGGATTTCATAGGGCCCATTAACCTACCTTCTAATCAAAAGGTATATATATTGGTCTGTACAGATTACATGAGCAAGTGGGTCGAGGCGAAAACACTCATTAGGGCCTCAGAAGAATCTGTCTTAGAATTTCTGTTTGAAGATATCTTTGTTAGTTTTGGAGTTCCCAGAGAATTAATAACTGATGGAGGACCCCATTTCACATCACATAAACTTTAATCCCTACTTAGTAAATATCATGTTTTACATAGAATAGCTTCCCCATACCATCCACAAGGCAATGTCCAGGTGGAAAGAACCAACAAAGTTATCGAAGACATTCTTACTAAAATAGTGAGAGAACATCGTCGAGATTGGACAGATAGATTGCATGAAGCTCTATGGGATTACCAAACTACTTGGAGAAACACAACTGGTTTTTCTCCTTACGAGCTATTATATGGAAAAAGCCTTGTTTTTCCCATTGGATTCAAAATCAAAACCTTAAGAACTGCATCAACAATCAACCTTGACTTGACTATGGCACAGAAGGCCAGAATGAAGCAGCTCAATGAGCTTTATGGAAAGTGTTTGGATGCTATTCATCAAACCTCAGTGACTGAACAACAGAGAACAAAATGGCATGACCAACTCATCAAGAAGAAATTATTCCAGAAAGGAGATTGGGCTTTGTTGTATTATTCGCGCTTTAAAGAATTTTAGGGTAAGCTACATACACGATGGCTAGGACCTTATGAGTTATACATTGTTTTTCCTAATGGGACAGTCAGGTTGATCACTATTGATGGATCTGATACACAGTTACATGCAAATGGTCATCGCCTGCGCCCGTATTAGCGTCCACTGTCCAAGGCAAAATTCAAATCTAGATGTTCAGCCGATACAAGTTATCAATTCTTAAAAGGAATGGAGCTTTCTCCTTCCCCTTCTCAACCTTAGGACTTATTTTGCTCAGACCTTGTATATAAATAAACTCAGCAAAATTTAAATTTCTCTGTTTTTGTTTGATTTTTTTTTATTTTTTTTAACTATGCTAATAAATTCAGCCTTGAAGGGTATCAGGCAGTTATGTGTGTGCAGGTGAATTGATGAACAACAAGGATGAATACAGAAAATGCATCTAACGATTAGTTGATGGAAGTTGAAAAACTTCCTAAAAACTAAGTGATGCTGCGTTCGGCTAATTTTCATGCTATTACACCATTTTCCGATAAATTGGCCGATTTCCATGCTGTTACACCCATTTCCGATAAATTGGCCAATTTTACTGCTGTTACACCCTTTTCTGAAAAATTGGTCGATTTTCCTGCTATCACACCCTTTTTCGATAAATTGGCCGATTTCCATGTTGTTACACCCATTTCCGATAAATTGGTCGATTTTCCTGCTGTTACACCCATTTCCGATAAGTTGGTCAATTTCCCTACTGTTACACAATGGTCGCTTTTCACGCGGTTACACCATTTTCTTTTCCGACCATCTCATTTGTTGTTACACCTACCTCCGCCATTTTGGCCAAAGTACCTGCTGATACATTGATTGTTGTTATTCTTTCTTACCACTTCACTCTTTCTTTTTCGCATTTCTGTCAAATACTGCTACTCCAGCTCTACACTCTTTACATGTTGCAACACCATTGATTTGTTAATACTGCAACTATCTTTTTCCACCTTCTATGTTCGAAAGTGTTGTTTCATCATTACTTGACTTCACATTCAGTGATTTCCAACTGATTATCTCCAGAAAGGACTCCATCTCTGCTCCAGTTGTCATATTGCCATTTCTCACACTATCCTTCATCATGTCAGTTATTCCATGCAACTCGGATGGTGGTTGGATAGAACGATTACTCCGATAGACCGTTATGTGTGGTAAGATATGAGGTACGTGACTAATCCTACGTGTTAAAGTAATGAATATATAAAAGCACGCTTTCTTGTTTTCTCACCACTTGTGCTAAATTGATCCACTTGGAGCCAATCTGATTAGTTGGGGGGGGGGGAATCCAAATCTATCCATCCAAACGGTATTTTATACTCACCTTCACCACCCTTTCGACCACACTTCTTTTTTCTGAGACATTGTATTCTACATGAAAACCATGTTCGAACCGGTTGTGTTTCTAGTTTAGGTGCTAGTCTCTCCTCCTACGTGCCTGTTAGACTCTCAAACAACATCATGGGAGGATCAACTGTGAGGTATGAACCCGCAAATTTGGACACTTTGTTGTTAAACCTAGAGGCCTACCAAATATTTCTCAAGGCCGACTGGATATCGTATTTTAAGAAGCTGCAGGGGTTTAATGAGGACCAGGTATTGGAGTTTAGTCAAAATCTCACCGAAGGATATTCAATGGTGAATGAGGTAAGGATTCCAGTATCAGAAAAAATTATTGCTACTATCACAGGGTTTCCAACAACAGGAGACCGATGGTTTAATAGAAAAACACATCTTTTGAATGCTCAGAAGGCTTTCCTCATTGAGAATGAGCAAATTCAGACAAAAGGTCAAGGTGCAGATGTCAATTCCTTACCAGAGCCATGGGGGAAAGTTGTAGAGTTCATTAAAAGGTACATTACCTGTGAAGGCAGGTACCAAGTTGTTTATTTTTCTGATTTCATCTTATTATCACATCTACGACATCATAAATTCATAAACATTCCTTATTTTATCCTCCATTCATTGAATAACATGGCTCATTTTGTAAAAAAATCCAAAAACCCCAAGAACTTCCTTTCTAATCACAGACTCATCAGACTATTAATTCACAAATGTATGGGCATTTCCAATAACCCATTACCTATTGTAGCAGACCATCCACCTTCTATACCTGCAGATATGATTGGACCTCTTCCTAAGTCTCTTCCCTCGACTGCAACATCAATCCAAACCCCTGTTGTCACTGCCCGTAAGACAACCCAGAGAAGTAAACTCACCACCCGCGACCATCTTAGCACTGTCCAGACAAGCCTTGATGGAGTTGAATTGGCACAACATGTAGCTGTGATTGCTCAAAATGAGGAGCAACCAACTACTACACCGAGCCATGCGTCATAGCCCTTGGGCGCGATAGGTGTTATTGAAGAATTACCCTCTGCTCCTAAACAGAGAATCCCTATTCCTATATTTGGAACACCTAGAAATCACACAAGGTCAAAACGATCCATTGCAACAACAAGTCTAACTACCCCTTATGTTTTTCAACCGGCAGAGACACCTATTTTTGCAACAACTATTCCAAGCCCTACTATCACTGCTGGTGGATTATCTCAGAAACAAAAACATCCATTCAAGGGAAAATGTTAGAAAGACCTTGACCCAATTATATCAACAACAACTCAGAAACCTTCTACTACTGTGACAGAGAACTCTACAGAGATACGTATACCAGGTTTTACTTTGTGCTCAGTGTTACACATTATTTTTGTCATCGCTATGATCGTTAATGATGTAAACCTATATGTTACCTTCAGAGGGGTCAGTGGCCTGAGTTCCTGAAGAGAGAAGGGAGAAGAACTTTTCCTGAGAAAAGAAGTTGCATTTGTTGTGTAAAACCTTATAAAAGGAAGTTATGATGCGCCTATGTATTAGGAATTAAATTACGATTCGTAGGTGCATCATAGCTAGAGATGCGAGAGGTTCACAGGTTGCATTATAAGACTGGTGCGAGAATGCTTATGCGTGGGAAAAATGAGTGTTTTCGAGAATCTTCTAGAAGGAGAAACTTCCATGGTGGTGGCATCGAATGGTTTGGATCTTACTGCTTTCATGATTTAGTGGGATCATCTAACCTCCTCACCTTATCCTCTTCAACTTATAAAAAGAGGAGCTCTCATGGAGAAAGAGGTTCTTGAGCTTATTAGCTTTGGTTGGATTGGAATTATTAGCTTGGTTGGAGTGGCTTTGAGATTTTATTTGTCAAGATAGATTGTGAATATCATCAAATCCTATTCTCTCATAATTCTTGAGTGAAAGTGTGTGTGGGGAGCGAAGGACAATTGGAAGGGACCATATGACATCAGGAATACATGAAGTTTTGTAATCTCTCTTTCACATTAATATGATCTGAGTAATATGATTCTTTCCTATAAAGATTGTTGTGTTTTATTGTATGATTCCTTGATCACATACATAGGTTTATATTGAGTTTATGTTATTGCTATCACTTTGGTTGGTTGAGTTCTTTCAAGGGATCATCATTGTATGAGCATTGGAATGAAATGGAGCTAGGATAGAGAAGGCGACATTTAAATGGTATGTCACTCTAAATACTCTTTAGTTAATAAATTCAATATCTAAAACTTAAGGAAAGCATCATGTTACGGTATGTTTGTTCTAGATCTAGGTGGCTCTAGGGAGATCGATTAGTGTCATCACCTACAGATTAGCTCGATATGAATTGGCGACTCCACTAGAATGATTGTTTCCTAGTTGAGTCTAGTTTCCTTGCTTTTTGATTGCTTGTTTTTACGGTCTCACAGTGCAGCAGGTCCATCCGGACTCTCACGGATCACAGTTCCTCAAATTATCCCTTTTCAAATTACCTTGTTTTCTGATCATTCCTGCGCCTTGTACCCTTTAGTGGCTTCTTGAGAATCGATATTAAGCACCCCTCTTGTTAGTTAGGTGCGAACCTCGCCTACCATTAATCTAGACTGCGAGAATACTTAATTCTTGCACTGCACTCTATTGTTAGGCCGCGAACTTGTTTGTGAAATTTTTTAGATTGGTCTTGTGTCTTTTGATGACCCAGTTTTCTTTGATCAATTTTGGATTGAGCTTTTTGGAGCCTATATTGATCTTTTTGCAGTCTTCTTGACATCTTTTGGGTTGCTTTTAGCCACTTTTTTCTTTGTTTGGTTTTGGAAGGATTAGTCTTGCTTTGAGTGTCTCAATTACAAAGCGTCTAGTTTTCTTTAAATTGTTTAAGGAAAGATCAGATTTCTTCTTAATTGTTCACTTTAAAAGAAAACTTTAGTTTGAGTTTCTTTGTTTTAAGAAAGTTCATTATTTCTTTGGTGAAATTTTTTAAACAAAGATTTAATTCTTGCTTTATATATTAGATTGGGGGCATCCTTGCATTTGGAAATGTGAAATTGCATGATTCTTGGCATTTTGATCTTAAATTAAAAATTCCCCCCTCATGGCAGGGGAACCCATGAATCGATGCAATTATGATTACCTTTTCTCATTTCTTGATATTGCGAACTTTACGATTTTGGGACATTGTGCATCTAGGAATGATAAATTTTTTCTCTCCTTCATTAGCATAGCTTTCATGAAATGAAGAAGATTTCATCTTCATCTATTTGCATAACTTCGAGTCGGTCAAAACACCATATTGTCCATATGCATTTTTTCCTTTTGAGTAACAACAACAACCTTAAAATAAAGCGATTATAAAAAGTGATTAGACATTTTATATTTTCAGGTAACAAACCACCATTAGATTAGTTGTAGGGCTTGGGAATAGGTGTGAATAACTTTCCAAAATTTGCAAACAAACATAGAATCTTGAGTTAGGGAGAAGTTAAATCCATTTATTACATTTTGTGTTTGGGGAAGCCTTTCTAACATAAGGGTCAATCATGAGGTAGCATTGAGACTAGTAGAGTTACTCACCACTGCTTTGTTGGTCTTGGTGTAGAGAGATTACGTGTATTATGGGAATTAAGCTTGAGAGGTATACCACAATGATGAGTGGAAGCCTTTCAAGAGTTGATTTGGGATAGATACCCTACCTTGCTGCGTGGATCGGTTATGGAGCTATTTCCTAGGAATCGCGTAGTAGTGGTAACTTTAGTGCCCTATCTCTCTAGGTTCTTTACTGCAGATTCTTCGTGGAGGGAACAAGTCTTCATGGTACACGGAATTGGTGGCAAACTCTCGGACTCTCCTTGGAGGGTATACCACAATTATGTGTGTGGAGCTTGCACCAGGAGTGTAATTGTTAATATTAAGCAGTCATCAGCGTAACTTCCACCCAGCTCTATATTAGCCCCTTCTTACATTTTTCCCACGAAGTTGGATTTCACTGTAACCAACTAGTCGTTCATTAATGAGAAGAGTTTTGTTTTGTTCATTTTGCTTCCTGATTTTTAGTGTGTCTTTGTTGTTTTCCCTAGTGGACTCTAGGTGGATTTTTGTTGTTTTCATGGTGTCAGTTCCCGGAACAACCAATGAATAAACCCATGCTCTAGGGAACCTTTTGTTTTCCTTCTTATGGAAACATGGTCCTCCTCACATCACTACTTTGAGCCTGCTAGGTCTCACTATTGGATTACCGGTATGGTTGTTTTCCCACTTTCAGGTAATCCCAGTCGTGAAATGCTTAGGTCAGTAAGCACTTCCCAAGAACATCAACCTCATGTTGATCCTTCACCTTCTTCTGATGGAATTCTTCTTCTCTTGTAAGGTCACCTTTCATTTCATCTTCTTGGTGGCCGGTTGAAGCTAGTAACACGGTGAATAAAAAGAAGAAAGCAATAAGAAGAAGAAAAATAAGCAAGGATCCAAACTTCCAACCAGCATGTGGCCGAACATGTTGGAAAACAACCCGGATTACTATTAATCGTGTTTGGAGTGTTGATGATGTCAAGATCCACTTAAACATCAGTAAGCCCAAGTACCTTTGCAGGCTTTGTAAGGGTATCAATCTTCTTAAGGATTTCCTAGTCTATCCAAGGTTATAGAAGCATGGTCTACACACCTAAGCCAACCCATGTGGGTTAGCCTCACGAACAACATCAGCGGCGACCCCGTCAACAGATCATGTCTGATTTGGAAGAAGAAAAATAAATTCAAGTTCCCATGTATGTTACGCAAAGGGATTCATCTAACTCAACTTTGATAACCATATGAATGAAGCCTCAAAATTACTGGAGGAAATGATTGTTTCACAGCCTCACCTTCAAGTTGCTTACCGTAAGATTTTTCTCAACCCTCCAATAGTTGATGGGATGATCACTCTGGTCCCTTCACTAGTTAATCTGTTTGATCATGTTGTCAATCTGGTCATGTCCTTAGTTGAACAGTTGACAAAGTGGTTGATCCAATACCATCCTCGGTCAGCCCACTCTTAGTTAAGTGAAACCCAAGAAGTTGATCGTTTCCCCTATCGATCCATTCTCCCACAGAGAATGAAACCCCAAATGGTTGATCACAGTCTCTCCAAGTCGATCTACTCTCCCTTGATAAACCCCAATCTGCCCATGTTTTTCTAGTTGATACAGACTAAATAGGTATTAGAAATTTTGTAATGACCCTTACTTATTAATATGAATAATTTCATAAATAGCCCATCCCATTCTAAATTATAATTAATTATTATATAGCCATAATTAATTATATGGCTTGATAGTAATTATTTGATTATGATTATTTGAAGTATGATTAACTCTTTAATTAAGGGTTAATGAATGATTAATTAAGTGAGTCATTAATTGATTAAGTATTAAGTCAATGGTTAGTGATTAATTGATTATTAATTAAAGTAATTGATTAATTATGTATTAAAAATGGGGAAAATAAAATAAAGGTTAAATGGGGTTACGTATCCCATAGGGATAACGTAACCCATACGCAAAAGGAACATTAAGTAAAAGATAAGACCATTAAATAGAAATAAATGTATGGATAAGGTGTTGGGTGGGGAGTGAAGGTTCAGGGCGGTGAAGGAGGCATAAGTGAGGGAGAAGGACGATGGAGATTATTCATGGAGAGGATTCATTCATGCATTGGAAGGGAGAGGAGATTTTGGGAGCAATATTGGGACAGAGTTAGTGAACAATGGGATTTACAGTGCACACCGAAGCTGAGGGGTTTTGGGCTCGGAAGGCTAGGACACCCATTGATGTCCTAGGGCAGTACGTCTTGGCAAGTGGAAGTAAGTGGTAGTTTAGGGTGTCTTAAGGAACAGGCTGTGGATAGAGTTCTAGCCGAAGAGGCGACATCAAAAAGCGAGAGTAATTTAACTTTTGTTATGCAAATTGTTATGTAAATTTAACTTGTTATGCAAGATTGTTATGTAGAATGTTATTTTACTTATCAAAATCTGGGAGTAAGATATGCTAGAGTAAGAAAATTTTTAGTAAATTTCAAAATTTCATTTCTGTTTTTATTCATGGTAGTTTTAATGAAATCCAGGTCACTATGCAGTATCCGAACCACAGTTCAAATCTGGAACCGAGGCCTTCTTAACACCTGCGTAAAGCGAGGAGGACATTAATAAAATAAAGGTAGAATAAATAAAATGTAAAACAAATTTACGAGGTCAAGACTCAAAACGAAATAGCAAGCCTTGTAATTGTCAGCCATACATTTATCATGCTAAAGCAACCCCTTCTTAGCACATTATATCAGTGATAGATCACAACACTATACCAACCAACATCTCCGTCATGACAAGCATAAAAAATAGGTGAATGAAGGTTTCCAATCAATGTTTATAATACAAACATAACATAAGCTAGTTCCAGATTTTGAGATCCAAAGATGCACGAATTCAACATCAAACATATATCTAAAATGCAATTATAATGTTGGAAATTTAAAACAAGTTCCAACATACCATTGCATTTCCTCGAAGAGCTATTTAATCATAATCCACATCCATCACCATTAACAACCACAACAACGATTGCAATAAAGCGTCGCTTAAAAGAATGAAAGCATGTAAACAAAGAAAACCACTATGCTAGGCCTGCTAAGCAATAATGAAAACGCATGTAAACAAAGAAAACCACTATGCTAGGCCTGCTAAGCAACCTTGAGGGATTTGAATTTTGTTAACCTTAAAACTGTGTTTAGGATTGCTGCAAGGAACAATAAGAACGTTAGTTAGGTATAATTTGAACATAAAAACTGCCAAAAATTTACTATACCCTAAATCTGCACACTTTAGTAGATCTTATAATGAAATGAATTGCCAGCAGTAAGCACACAAAGTCAGCGCGTAACAGCAACACCAAACCCCATTGGCGTTTGGTGTAAAGACTCTATCATATATATGTGTAAAGACTGTGATTAATAAACATTGACAAACTCTTTCAGAAAAAAAAAATAGGTTAAAAAAAATAAAAATTTAAGCGCTATTTCATGCACCAGCAGTAATAACAGATAAACGCCAACAACAAACCTTAAAGCCCAAACCTCGGGCTTATTTCATCATTATCACAAGACACAAGCCAGCGCCGACGCCAAACTCCAAACCCTCAGCATATCATACGTTAACAGCATAAACAGCAAACGCCAAACTATCACGCACGAGCTATCAGCATATCATACGTTAACAGCATAAACAGCAAACGCCAAACTATCACGCGCGAGCTAACAACAAATGCCCGAGCTAACAATAAACACATGAGTCAGCACAGCGCCAATACGAACCACATTTCCTCCCATAGCAGTACAAAATAAAGGACTCAAATTCGCCTTTACTCAGAGATGAGTGCCATGGAAGGCTGCAACGACCGCTTAGAGGTATTTTCTACAAGCAGCCAGGCTACCACGCCAAAGGAGGGCATATTACACGCTGAATATATGAAATAAATATAATCAATCATCACAGTCCCGTGGCCCTTGCGCCCTTCCAAAAGAAGCCTCCTCATGGAATGAATATCAGCACAATCGAATTTGGCAGAGAAAATCACGGGCTTAAGGGAGGCGGCCACATTGCTCTCCAATGGCTCCAGCCTCAGACTTAAACTATTGTAGCAATAACTCCCAACAAGAATATTTCCTGCAATGGATACCTGAAACTGCACT
>SNQJ01S0215295.1:0-15577 GCA_010110895.2 Picea sitchensis
GCTTGCTAGGGCACCCTGTCAATTCCCCCAAGCATGGTCAAGTGGGCAAATGTAAGATCCAAACAATTGTTAGAGATAAAAGGAATCAGATGCATATATTTAAAGTTTTTAATGATCAAAAGTGACACATACCATGATACCTGGACCAATTACCTCATGGAGCGAGAACCTCTTCTAATACAAGACCAAGCCGATGGTGATGGATGCCGACACTGCTGACAAGACAAAGCTGATGGAAGAAGAAAAGGCGGGCCCTCCGGGGCCATGCTCAGGTCAATCCTGCTCTCGGTACTCCATGTCTAGGACCTGTGGGCCTTGAGACATGATCTCTTAGTTATCCCTAAAAAGCGGGGATAACACTTTCTAGCTACAAATTGTGCGATAACACAGCCAACAGATCTGATCTTTTGGCCCACCGAATCTTCCTTTAACCTTGTGATTTTATGCTCTTTTAGTGCCTCTTGTTTAGTGGTTTAAGAAGGATAGTTTTGTTGTCCAAGTTAGCCTTTAAACATGCACTAACACATCAAATACTCCTCTACATCTTTTACACTTTTATGTTGAATGTAAATAAGCAAACCATGACAAATGAACACAAGTATTTTTGGTCAACATGACCTGGAAAAACCCCCATGGGGAAAACCAGTAAGAGAGTAGATGTATTAAGGATTTCTCAAGCAACTATTACCATAAGGAAATGAAACAATGGAACCTGATACAAAAGCAAGCTCATCTCAAGCTTGCTTTGGAGTTCCTTGAAAATGGTGCCCCTTTTGAACTTGTGCACCACCTTTCCTTTATGCCTGCTAAAAGAAGATTTGCGCCCCTTTGCGCCCTTGCCCCTGCTTGAATGTTTTGTTGATGAAGTGCGCCCTCACACATGGTGCACCCTTCCTCCACAAATGTACCACTTGGTGCGCACCTTCCTCAAGCAATGTCTTCTTTCACAAGTGCTTGCGCCATAGTAATGTTATGTGGGATGGCAAGTTAAACTTTTGTTCCTAATTGCAGCAATAATCAATGATATATATCAGCACATAAAAAATAATAAGGGCTGCAATACAAGTGCTAAAATTATATAATTGAATAAGCCTGAGACAAGCTAGTAAAAAACTAGTTTAGCTCAACAATGATAGAACAAGACTTTGGCACAAAAAGCAAGGCTATCATAAAAAGCTAACTGAAGTGATATTATCCGGCTTATGCTGTAACCGGCTTGTTATTATTACAGCAAGAGATTTAACCACTAAAACTTGCTCAAAACTTGCCAAAAGATATGTTGTTGCCATTAGATTATGTGGGCAGATTTTAGGAAATTTTCAATGGTAAAATTAGGAGTTATTGAAGAGTTTGGTTAGGGTTTTGCAGTCCTAATCGGCCAGTTAAATTTGTAATACTTGACAAAATACTTGGAAAATGAAATGCCCTAATTAGCTCAAACAACCGACATAGCACATTTTGATTCCTCTAGGAACAACTTCAAAATCCGCGACTTCATGTTTTAAGCAACAATTTTGTATGTCTCAGCCTTGAGTTTTATTTTAGGTCTCGAGGGCTATAGGATAATGGACAAAGCAATGTGAGACTTTACCACCAATGTCACCTCGATGGGGAGGTTCTTTTACATTTAGGAGGTTGGCAAAGGGAGATGTCCCAGACAACACGAAGGTTTGAAGGAGCCAATGGATACATGCATGCAAACCCTAGCATATCATCCTAATAGCTCAAAGACGTTACATCGACCTACTATACAAAGTTGAAGAAAGAGGCAGAATAACCTATTGGGCGGCATCCCTAAAGAAGAAGAGAGAGTTTCCAAAGAAGTGCCAAGCCATGTAATATGAAAATGATATGGTTTAAGGGCGTGGTAAGGTAGGGCAATTGTCGTAGGTGCTTTGTGGAATGTGAGTTGTACACATCATTGATCTGATTTTTAGCCCTTTACTTATTCTTCCCTTATTTATTACCTTTTCTTTCTTTTACTGAGTCGACTAGAGGACCGCGCCTTGGCATGGTGACGGAAAATGATGTTACTGCTAGTATTTCCACCGAAGTAGTAAAATTTTCGTGATAGAACCCTTCCTTTGGTCATGCAACCAAAAGGTCATTGCCCTGGCGTGTTAACCAGATAACGACAATGTCATGCAGCGAACCTATGAACATAATGCGTTCGGCTGCGTGAGACGTCCCATCCTCTTAATTAGGTCTTGTTTATTATTTTTCTTTGGGTGGCTTTTGTTTCTTGAGGGCCTTTTATTGCCTTCGGGGGATCCACAGGCGAGGCATCTCTAGGTTTTATTATTCCCTATGGCTTTTATCTTTTGCGGTACTTTTACCCCACGGGCCTTTAGCCCCTTCTCCTGACGAGATAAGGTATGACCCTGAGAGGTCATCCTAATGGCTTGACTAGGGAAATGGGATGGATGCATAGGAGATAAGATGTAAAGTAGATTGTATGGGTAGGGCCGGACGATGTCTTCAAATCCCCTCACGGTATTAACAAAACCCATTGATGATACAAGCTTGCTAGGGCATCCGTTAATCCCCAACCATGGTCAAATTGGGTTAGTGTAAGATCAAGCAGTTGTCAGAAATGCTTGGATCTTACACTAAACCACTTGACCACTGTTGGGGTAATGATCAAATATGACACATACCATGATACGGACCAATTACCTCATGGAGCAGAGTCTTCTCGATGCAAGTCCAAGCCGATGGTGATGGATGTTGTTCTTTGTGGGACCGTCATGAAGAAAAGAAGGATGGGCCCTCGAGGAATACAATACTTTCGAGTCAATCCTTCTCGGTACTCCATGTCTCTCTAGGACACGTGGGCCTCGAGACATAATCTCCTAGTTATCTCCATGAAATCGGGGATAACAGCCAAAACACTTCGGGGACATGTGCTCACCATGGTATATGAGAACCTCGGTAACATCTGGCATAACCCGCAGAAACCCGGCTCACACTCGAAAAAGGTGCATCGACAACAAAGGTGGGGTGGTATTGCCACCCACAAAATAGCTTATGTATACATATGAAATAAAGCAATCAAAATGCATATGAGGGAGAAAAAATGAAAGAATCACGGATAATTTATAATACGGAAAAGTACCTACCTACTCATACTTGCAATAAGTCATGTATGCGGGGGGTAGTAGCGCTTGATAGCGGCGTTCTTTGGTAATTCGGAATCTCCTTCCATTGTCTCCGGGTTGAAGGAATTTGTACACGCACAACTTTTTATCTTGTAAGGACCTCCCATAGAACATCAGAATTTTTATTGCATGCCCGATTTCTTTTCTCTTATCCCACAGTTGGACAAGATCTCCTTTGGTGAAACTTCTTTCCTTGGCTTTGTGGTCAAAAGTGTTTTTTATCTTCTCTTGGTTCCTTGTCATTTGACCCAAGGCATTTCTTAGAGTTTCGTCTGTTCTGCTCGGTTGATTTATTCTTCCTTGGATCGCCTTTGCATACGTAGCCATTATTGACTGCATAGTGAGGATAGGATTTGGAGAGAGGTTTAAGGGAAGTTTTGCTTTGAGTCCATATACCATCTCAAAAGAAGTTTTTCCTGTGGAAGTTTTGTTGTTATTCGATCTGCCCATGTTGCATACTTTATTTTACTATCCCATGACTTCTTGTGCACCTCCGACCTTAGCCTTTTTTAGGATATTCCTTGGGGTTGCTTGTTAGTTATTTCGCCCGTTTCCTTGTGGGTATTATTTTGAGGAATGGGATAGGGTAATACCATATTTGAAACAAAAATTCTACCAGAGAGGAATTTTGCGAAAGCTTTGGCATTATCGTGAAGTGATTTACACTGGAAGGACGCTAAACCTAGTTATGATCCGATCTTCCAAAGTTCATGACAACCTCTTGAGTGGCCTTCTTTGTAGGAATTGGTTCAACCATCTAGTGAAATAATCTGTAGGTGTCAGGATCCGCAGGTAGCCATTACTTGAATTATCTTTGATTACCAATAAAGTCAAGCCCCATTGTTGAAAGGGTGCCTCCACTACTACTGGTTTCAAAGTGTCTTTGGAAGTTTTGGTTTTACCCGGTGAAGAGTATTAGCAAGTGAGAACCCGAGCGATCTTGGTAAGCATCTGAAAAAGTGTTGGCCAATAATGGCCGACCCTCAAGATTTTGAAGCGTTAATTTGTCTGACAAGTGTCCACCACAATGCCGAATGCAAGATTCCTCCCAAGATCTTCTAAAGCTCTTCTTGTTCATAGCATGAAGTATGGCGTATGGGATTCTTCCATCCAAGTCCATTTTCAGTCAGGCATTACTTCATAGCCTTCAACCTCAAAGGCCTTCTCTTGTAATCTACCAGGTGATCAAGACAAGACAAGTTCTTTAGATAATAGGCAATATCAAAATACCACTCATCATTCGAACTAGTTCAAGCTATTACATTCCACTGCTCGAACCTACCATACATAAGCTTCACGGTGCTGGATTGCTTGTTGGGCAGACCTTGTCCCTTATTATCTTGGTGGGTTTTATCTCTAAGTCATACTCACGGATTTTTTGAAACCTACTTTCCTCGGGTGCCCACGTAGTCTTGTTGTGACAAAACATCCCTCAATTTGAGTGCGGGACATAAACCTTGATTTTCTGTGGCATTCTTATTTAAATTTTTGAGGTATTTAACCAAGGCATAGGCTTGCTTCTCTATGATGGAGTAGTTCAATTCTGAATCTCTTAAGACTTTGCTCATAAAGGCTATGGGATGTTCAAAGTCGTCAGCATCCTTCTGCATCAAAACACCTGCAATAGTATCACAGAGATGCAAGCAGAGAAAATTATGAAATCCAGTGAAAATGGACTAATCAAGACGGGGACTTAGGAGATGGCATTCTTGATATCTTAAAGATGCAGGTCTCATTTCCCACGAAAGCAACATCCCTTTTAGGCTAAAGCTTAATGGTTTGCTCCTTTCAGCGAAGTTAGGCACAAATCTGTGGATGAAATTGATTTTTCCAAGAAAAGTTGCATAGGCTGCTTGTTGGGCCGGTTATCTCTTATAGGCTGGACTGGGATCAATGGAGACTCCCCACAGGTAGGAATACGATGTCCATGATTTTCCTTAAATCAATCCAAAAGCAGACTTCTTAGGGTTTTAGTGAGATGCCAACCTTCCCAGTTCAAAAATAATCATGAGGTGGGAGAGATGGTCTTTCTATCCTTGGATTACAGCAGTGAGGTCATCTTGGTAATTTCTATGATTTTTTGTATAAGGTCCATGAAGGAAAAATCCATTACTCTCTGAAAAGTGGCACCCGCGTTCACTTGGTCAGGCGGCATTTCTCAACTACTTCTACAAGTTCCAGAGTGATGCAGTCTTGAGTTGATCTTCTTTTTTGAGTAAAACTTGGTTGTATCACGAGAATCCATCCCAGCATAGACATCATCCCTGCCTATATTCGTTGACCCGGATGTTCCATGTTTGGGAGGACCATTCCTCCTTTAACGACATGGTTTGAGGTTAAATCAACCACCTGGCGGATATCACTACATTTCTTCTGAGCAACTACCAAGTTTGACATCCAAGACTAATACCTGATTGGGGCTATGATAACAACGTCAACCATCTGACTCCTTGTCTGTCTGACTAACTTGAGTTAATGCTCTGTAACTTTTTGTCCGGAATGAAGCGGCTCCTTCACGGGTATGGCATGTTGGATAACATCTCCTCTATAGGCCTTTAAGTCATCATGGTTCCAAGCAAAGGTATCTCTGAACTCCCTAATGAACCCGATTATTTCCTTCCTCTTTTTCTCGGTAGTCCCCTTTCCTATCTTGGCCATTCTACGGGTCCATCTAAATTTACCAATGTTGAATTCAAGGCTTCCTCGGCTTGCTTGTGGTTATTTTTCCCTTAGCGTCATGCACATCAAATGGGTTCCTCTAGAGAATACAACCCTTTGGTAGGGTATTGTTTTCGCGGTTGATGATTTCAAGTCATAGAATCGACCGGGGAAAGCAACTTATTGTATCACATGAATTAACGGTATTCTCCATAAATATGTTAATTTGATCGTCGTCCTCGAATACCTGCCAGTGCTCAATATTGTTGGGGATAGAAGGTCTAAAAAAGACTTCTATTACACCTGAGGATCATGAAGGTCCTTCATATGGTTGCAAAGTGAATGGCCGAGACTGACGAGCATGACTACATGGTTTTCTTCTCGATGAACAGCTTCAATTGATATCTTTATGAAGGATTTTTGAAGAATTTTGAGCTAATCGATACCTTTTTAACTTCTCATTCTTAGTTGCAAATCTCATTAGAACTTGCGACACGATTAGGTCTGAGTCACCTTTCACTTCCGGAGTTAGCACCTTGCTCGATTGCCAGTTGAGTCGAGAATCAAAGCTTCATGACCCACATTATTGGAACAACGGAATTCCGACCCTATATGAATGGTAGAAGACCTCACATGATGGAGTTGTTAGAGCTATTCTGGCACGTCCCGAAAGCTTGAGTGTGAGCCGCTTCGAATTCCAAGTTCAGTTTGTACGACATAAGCTGTGTCCATATTCAACTTTCCTTCCTTGAATGAACCAATCATTGAGACCACTATTGATTCATAAAAGTTGATCATCTATCTCGTAGGGGCTTTCAACTGGTGATCCAACAAAGGGCTCATTGTAGATGGTGTAAAATCCTCATTCAGGATGAGGGATGATGGCTCTGAACTTCTGCTTTGTGAGTGCTCCCATTCAAGTGTTCAATAAGGTCATTGCCAAGGATAATCCAGAGCTAATAATATGTTCTGGCGACCGAACATCAAGAAAGAATTTGCGTTGGGACAAAGAGTCAAAGGCCACCTGAGATTATTTGATGATTCCTTTTCTTGTGAAATTATCTAAATTTATTTGCTTGTAAGGATTTCGGGCTGAACTGTTGCGCAGCACTATTACGTCATTATATTGGTTTTTGCTCTTGGGTGCAGGAGACAGTGGTGGAGGAGAAAATCTTTGACCCAGATGGAGACATAAAAAGGTGTGAACCCGCGATTTTAGAAGCAGGTGCCCCACGATGAATAGAGAGAAGTCTTCGGGAAGACTTGGCTCAGCGTTTTTGTGTGAGTTATCCACAACTTCATCCTCCAGATAGTCCCTCTTTAATGGAGGTTCTTGAGAATAGATATCATTCTTATGAGAAAGACTCCATTTCCTCTTGGTGGGAGCTAATAATTGATCACGGAGGATGGAGGTTCAGGTTTTGCTATAGGTTCATTACCTGGATCCCGTGGTTCGCAATTCAGGTTTCTTTGATGAATGTAGTCATCAAAATCAAGATTTCTTTCAATTTGAAAAGCCATGTCTTGTGCTTCTTCTAAAGTTGTTGGTAACCGGTCCTTAACGTTGAATTGCAAGGTTCCTTCTAAGGAGGACAAGGAGTGATCGATGATGGCTTGTTCGGAGCCCACCTTTGATAAGGATCTTTTTAAAGGAAAGGTTGAACCCTATCGCTGAAGTCTCTTATATACTTTCCACAGGTCCTTTGCAAATGTTGGAACAATGAGGAAAAGGTCTTGTGGTCTCCTATCCACCACATTATTTTAAAAGACTTTTGTAACTCTTCAATGTTTTTGTAACCCTTGGGACATCCATCAATCCAAAATTTAGCATCTCACAGCAAGAGAACTGCAAAACCTCATAAAGACATCGGGGTGATCTTGACCGGTCAAATGAAAGTCAACACTGTTGCATAAATGGGTCCAATGTGAGTTTCCATGGGTTCCCTTTCTTGAGAAGAAAGGTAACCAAGAGTTTGAATTCGTGGGCAAATCATGTAATCCACCTTGGATGTTGCTAAAGTCAAAACAGTTGAAACTTTAAGATAAGAGACCAATACGTGATTTGGATTGGTTGGAGGCACATGGTTTATTAGAGTGGTGGTTGCCACAGTAGCAGGATTTGAGTATAATTTTCCGCTACGAGTCGTCGTAGTCGCCAGATAGTTTTCACGAAACTATCAAAGGGATGAGGAATAAAGTGCAATTGGAGTCATGAAGTAGGCATGAGATAAAGGTCTTTGAGGCAAGGAGGCTTACCAAAGTTTGTATGTCGTTTGAGGAGAATTGACTTCAGTGTTCCCCGGCAACGACACAAAATGTTACCAACACGGTTTGTATTTTAGGTCTCAAGCTATAGGATAGTGGACAAACCGGCGTAGCAATTCCCACCCAATGTGACCTCGTGGGAGGAGTTCTTTACGTTTTAGGAGAGGTTAGCCGGGGAAGAGTCCCAGAGCAACCTGGGGTTGAAGAGGCAATGGATACAAGGTCAATTGTTGAGATTTCCCTCCTCGCAGGTTACCACGGTGTCGGATAGCCGGCTAATCGACCAATAAAGAAGTGAAGTCCAAGTTGAAAACACGCAGGAACAAGACAACACAAAAATGTATATTTGCAGGCTATAACTTCCCGAGAGGGTGAGTACTTCTTAACTATTTGATTTCATTAATAAGCAATGCAATAGATAGATGAAGTCAACGTTACACTAAATAGCCTATGCAAAGATCACCAATTCATCAATATCTACTAAATGAATAAGCCTATAGTATATCAATCAACAACTTGTTTAATAAATGCTAGACATCATCATTTAATTGCTCATTTATTAGTCAAGATGATTGTTGCGTCAAGTATATAGCCGTCGGCCTAGGTTAGCAGTTAGGGTTAGTTAGGGTTTCAAAATTTAAAGTTTGAAAGATGATTTTGTACACTTCAAGCTCTAGCGTTGGAGAAATTACCGGTCACCTTAGGGTAAATGGAGTCAAGCAAGGGCAAAAAGTCTCGAGAGGACTCAAACTTAGAGGCGGAAGGTGGGAGTTCTAAGGTGTTGCAATGGCGGGGCCTTAGAATCAAAACCCTAAGGGAAGGCTCACTCGGTGTTGCTTAAAGCAACACCGGAGTGCTCCTTCCTCTTTCTCTAAATACCCTTGGAAAAACGGCCCCAGCTTCCAAAGTCTGATTTAAGGAGAAAGTGTTGGGGCAAGGCTTTCAAACCCTAGAAGGTAAAACCCTAGGTGTAGATTCAGCTAATTTACAGAATGCTCCTCTTTTCAGCCTATAATTTTTTAATGCTGGCTAGAGGGAGAAAAGTGTAGCAGCGACTAGGGCTATATCTTCCTTTTCAATGGCTGAAACTATTTCTCAAACAAGGGACACTGTAATGACCTACTTGTGGTACTTATTTAGGGTTTCAAGATTTAGCAATGATATAGCAAATGTAAAGAAATTAAACCTACAACCATTCACTTAGAAGTTTTGCATGAAGAATTCCTTACATGTCATGAAGAAAACATAATCAAACCCTAGTTGTAAACCTTCCTTGAGGAAACACCATATATGCCAAGAGAAATCCTCCAAGAGAGTTGCGCCTCACTTAAAAGACCAAAAACACCAAGCTAGGGTATAAGATGATCTCACAGAGAGAGTGAGTTGTGTTATGTTAAAATGAGGAAAAGCATCTCAATATATATCAATCAATGACCTTTTAATTACAAAATAGGTCATTCAAAACCCAACCGACAGTGACTACAAAGATTATACTGTTTTTACATTAAAATGCTAGACTAAATGACATAAGCCCGAGCAAAGGTGGGACGTCAAAGCCCCTTGAGGAGAGCGTTGGCCCTTTTAGGGCATATCATCATCAGGAAGTCGACGTTAGCCTTCTAGGGCTGGCCGCCCTGCGTGCCAATAACCTCCAACCTGCGCCACACGCTCGGGGTAATGTCCAGCTCTCCTAGGTGACGTGCTGTCCATCAAGAGCAATCGTCTCATTTGAAGTGGGTGATCCCCCTAGGTCGAGACTCGACCAAGTGTCCCTAGGTGGAGCGTCCAACCTAACTCTTCATGTGCAAAGCTCATCCTTAGCGTTGTCACATCTTTTGCCATCCCGACAACCATTCGATGGGCTCTTTAGCCCCATGGAGGTTCGGAGCTAATCATATCCCCATGTGTCATAGGTCCTTTGGTACACATCCATCGGGTATGGTCACGCACATCAAAAACTTAGCCCTCCATGGAGCTCATCAATCCTTGGGATCATAGCAATGTCAAATGTATTTCATCATTAAATTTATCAAATACATGCATAAAACCCCTATCATATCATCTAATAGCTCAAAGAGACATTACAACGACCTACTATACAAAGTTTGAAGAAAGAGACAGAATAACCTATTGGGCCAGCATCCCTAAGAAGAAGAGAGTTTCCAAAGAAGATTATTCAAGCCATGTAATATGAAATGATACGGTTTGGGGCGTCAGTCCTTAGTGAATACCAAGGGAAGGTATTGTCTATGGGTGCCTTTGTAGGAGGCGAGTTATTTTGTCATTGATGCAAGTTTTTCCAAGCCCCTTATTGCCTTTATTTTTTCCTTATTTATTACCTTTTTCTTTCTTTTTACTTCCAAGGTGGAAGCCGGAGGACCTTTGGCATGGTATTGGTAGTGTTACCCACTAGTATTTTTGCAGAAATGATAAAGTTGGCTCGTGATGAGGCGCCCTTCCCTTAGCCCATGCAACCAAAGGTCATTGCCACAGCGTGAAGTAACCCGGATAATGGCAATGTCATACCGCTAGATACCTATGAACATAATGGAGTGCATTTCGTGATGAGACCTCCATCCTCTTAGTTAAGTCTTGTTTTATTATTTTTCTTTGGGTGCAGCTTTTGTTTCTTATCAGAGGCCTTTTGTGCCTTCGGGGATCACACAAGCGAGAGGCATCTCTAGGTTTTTATTCCCTATGACTTTTATCTTTTACCAAATGCTTTTACCCCATGGGCCTTTAGCCTTTTCTTCCCACAGGACGAAGTGTAATCCCTCAAGTAGGTCATCCTAATGCCCGAACTGAGAATGGGATGGATGGGAGATAAGATGTAAAATGATTGTATGGTGGGAGCGGACGGCTCTTCAAATCCCCTCTGGTGGCTAACCAAAACCCATGGATACAAGCTTGCTAGGGCATCAGGTTAATTCCCCAACCATGGTCAATTGGATTGTGGTCCAGTTTAGCCGAGAATGTAAGGAACGATGCATATATAAGAAAGTTATAATGATCAAATATGACACATACCATGATACGGACCAATTACCTCATAGACGAGTCTTCTGATGCAAGTCAATAGATGGTGATGGATCTGCTGCTGTGACAGGACAAATGTGAAGAAGGATAGACCCCTCGGTCATGCTCAGAGCCAATCCTACTCGGTTACTCCATGTCACAGGACTGTGGGCCTCAGAGACATGTCTCTAATTATCTCCATGAAATGCGGGGATAACATCTCCAATAAACAGAGGCATTGACTAGTGTCTTTAATGATTGGGTTAATGGAGTCAGAAAAAAAAATATCTAGAGGTACTACCTCCTCGGGGGTGTAAATTCTCTTACTCCCAAGGCAAGTATCCCTAGCTAAGGTTTAGGCTAAGAGGGTGTATGGCATTATACTTCTCTTAGCAAACCCTTGTTAAACCAATAAAATTCAAGAAGTCCAAGCCGATGGTGATGGATGCTGCTGCTGCTGGCAGGACAAATCTGGCGAAGAAAAAGAAGGATGGGCCCTCCAGGGCCATGCTCAGACCAATCCTACTCTCGGTACTCCATGTCTAGGACCTGTGGGCCTCGAGACATGATCTCCTAGTTATCTCCATGAAATCGGGGATAACATCTCCAATGCAACAAGTGATGACTAGTGTCTTTAATGATTGGGTTAATGGAGTCAAGAAAAGAAAGAGCTAAAGATACTACCTCCCTGGAGTGTAAATCCTCATACTCCCCAAGGCAAGTATCCCTAGATAGGGTTTAGGCTAAGAAGCTGTAAGCACGTATACTTCTCTTAGCAAACCCTTGTTAAACCAATAAAATTCAAGCATAAACTGATAGAGGCTAAGGTGGGGGTGTATGCCCTTATACTTCCAACCTAGCTCTAGCAAAAATTAAAATAACCTTGTCTTGAAACAAAATGATAATACAATGAAAAAAAGCCTTACCAATTCAAGGAAAATGCTAAGATAAACCACCACAATAGCAAAGAAGAGCCTTCCAAGGCTAGTGCATCACTTCAATCAGCCAAATAACCAAGAAACTAGCCATACACAGGAGCACAAGAGAGAAAATAGCCAAAGGTAGCGAAAATTTCAGTCCAAGGCCTCTCCAAATGGGAGAGTTATGTTATGAAATGAGATCTTATGATCTTTATTTATACAAAATGTCTCCAAAATAGTTTCTCCACATAATTTTATGGTAAACCACAAGACTAGGGGTCAACAACCCTAATCTTGCCCCTTTACACAAATAATATTAAACAATTCACTTAAGATTTACTTTTACACAAAAAGAAACCCTAACTTAAGGTGATGTCACCCCTTTAGGGGACGTTTTGACACTAGGAGCAAGTTGTTGGTGTTGGAGTGTAGATAGGCTTCCCAAAGCCACATGTCAATCATCCAAGTCATTTCAAAGCCTCATTTTCCTCAAAACATCCTTGTGTCAATGAATAACAACCTCACCACCAAACCCTAGCCCTCCTAAATGATGTCATGCGTCTAAAGGTGACGTTTTGCCTCTCCTAGGAAAAACGTTTGGCATGTGAGGAATAGGTTATGTCATCCACAATGTCTTCTAGGCCTCCGAAGGTACGTCTCTCTCATCCGGCATGCGGTCCCTTGGCATCCACCTATGGGATTCAAACCCCATGGAAGCTCACGCTCGGCGTGTTCCTCCAAAATTGTCCACCAACTAGGTCCTACATAGACAAATAAGCACGCCCTCCAAGGATCTCATGTCAAAATATCATGATAAGTAAATCAAGTAAATAAATGAGCCACCTAAGCATGTGCATCAAAGATTACCCTGTCAAACAATTAAGTTCTCAAAGACATTATGCGACTTGCCAAGCTTGGATATGGGAGCGTTGACGAGGTGTCCTATTGGGTAGATCTTGCCCTAGGTCAAGGAGTGTTTCTAAGAGATCCCTCTCTAAGCCATGTAAAGTGGATGAAGTGGTTAAGGATCAAGACTCAATGGGAATGGGGTTCATGACATATAAGGGATTGTAGTGTCTCATTCATGGGTGCCTTTGTAGAGGGTGTGTAGCACCTTCGTTTGCAATGCAATTTTTCCAGGCCCATTGTTTTTCCATTATTTGTTTCTTTCATGTTTTAAGGATGAGTTGAAGGCCATTGTCCTGGTGTGGTGTCCAGATAATGGCAGTGTCACTCACGAATACTTTTGCGGAAATGAGAAGGTTGGCTCGTGATGAGACCCCCTTTCTCTCAGCTGTGCAACTGAGAGACACTACCCTAGCTTGGTGGCTAGATGATGGATGATGGTAGTGTCATACCACTGGATATCCATGATCATGATAGGCCAGCTCGTGATGAGACCTCTTATCCTCCAACTAACCCCCTAAGCAATCTTTTAGTCTTGTGGGCCCCCTTTTTCTTATAGATAAGTGTTTCATTGTTGTCTTAGGGAAACCTTGGGCGAAGCATCTAGAAGGTTTATACATAGGCTTTTATCTTTTACCCAATAGCAATCCCTCTGGGCCTTCAGCCCCTTCTTTCCATAAAATGAGGGACAACCCCTTCTTGGGTCAACACACCCCAAAATCCCAAGAGATAAGGAGAGGGAGGGATTAATTGATGAAAAGTGGTGAGTATGGTCAGGAACGATACGATGGCTCTTCAAGGGAGTTCCTAGTAGCAAACTCATTCCCAAGAAACACCATCTACTAGGGCACAATGTCAACCACCAAGGTGAAACCGGGCAAAAGGCATAATGTCCAAGCATATGTCATGAAATCTAAAGCAGTCTAAGATAAAACATACTCAAATGCCTCAAATATTGAAATGACAATTACCATAATACCTGACTTGTACCTCATGGAGCAAGGCCCATTGCCTTTGGGAAGCCAATTGGTGTGGTGGATGCCATCTGAAAATCTATGACCTCTGTAATGGTGAGAAGAGTCTCCATCTGTGCAAACGAATATTGTTGGTCCTGTAGTCTCTCGGCACTCCATATCTGCAACCTGAGGGCCTCAAGACATAATCTCCTTAGTTATCCCACAAAATGGGGATAACAATGTGGACAAAAGTGCTAGGGTTACCTTATATAAATAAGGATAGCACTCAAAACATGTATTCATCAACACATCTTCTCACTTGTGAGTGAGCTCTAGAAAAGTTTCGCTCTACTCTCTTTGTCTTCTTGGATCTAGTCACCGATATTTTCCGCCAATGTCACCGAGAAATTACATTTTGAACCCTCGTCCATACTTTCCCCGAGACACCATTTATAGCATTAGGTCAAACCCTAGGGGGATTTCCACCATTTTGGCAAGTTTGAAGTAATTGCTTAGATAATATTCACTTGTACTTGCTTTTTATCATTGTCAGGCTGTTTTCATACTAATATATCATTGTCCCAGCAGAAAGTGTCCAAAGATTTTCATGTTAAGTGCTTTTAAACACTCTTTGATCACTTTTATGGTCCAAATCTGCAATTTTCTGCGTTAAATATCTTATTTTAGATTCTGGAATCTTTGGACAGCAGCGAGCTAGTCCAATTTACAGAAAACAAACAAGGTATAACCCAGGTATATAAATCACCCTTGATTTGTGCAACAAGATCTCACTCTTGTGCGGTAAAAGGTACATATTTCGTCATTTAAAGAGTGATTTTACAGTGCTGGTTCATATTTCTTCTACAATTATTCATTTCAGATCTCAACACTTGTCAAATTAGCTCCTAACCTCTCTACATTGTGGTAGTTTTTGCCATAACTCTTGGTTGAACATTTCCTAAGGCATTTGGCTACTAAGGCACTGGGCTATATCTAATGTGTATTGAGGTGTGTAGTTAGAAGGATTGGGATACCCCCCCTTGGTCTTTTGGAGCTAGCCTAAAGTGAAGGGGAGATCGTACTAAGGTGACAATGGTGCATTTCCTATATTGTGTTATCCCCATGGCATCCTCCGGGGGATGCTAGTTTGGGTGGTAACACAAGGCATTAAGGTATAGCCGTGTGTTCCATTTATATGGTGAACAAGTGGAGACATACGGGAGATAACACACTAGGCATTTTCCTTTAGTGGTATACTATGATCATATGCCTAACCATCAAAGAAGGATTCCTGTGGGAGGTTTCTCTAACTAGATAATGCATCCCTAAAGTAAAGATTGCCTACTACTAAGGTAATTTTGTACTTCGATCATAATATGTTGATGGTGCTTCACCCCATTTGCATCCATGCTAACACCATAAGCCTTTCTCTTGCCTTCTCATGTTTCAAGTATGAAGAACAACTCTCTAATATTTTTTCAATATTCAAAAATTGTAGTGTTGATTGCCTATTCAGCTAGCGGGTCAACTCATGTGCCATGAAGATGTGCATCATAAGATGCAAGTATGTTGAAGACAGTTTGGTTCTACTGGGCATTTTATGCCTCCAGCACAAAATTTTGTAAACGAAATTTCCGCACCCCTGCGTGGGTTAATAATGTAATAAGTCTGCATGGATCATAGTTAGGTCAGGTACCTT
>SNQJ01S0215297.1:0-15577 GCA_010110895.2 Picea sitchensis
TCTACAATATAGAGGACATTATCATCCTCGCTAGACAATAAATCAATAACCATCCTTCCCACCAGAGTAATGAGATACTCAGACTAGCCCCTCTTGGGCATCAACTTCCCCCACATGTGTATATGCACATCAAACATAGGCCTAGAAAGAAATTTGGGTACCACTAGCCGAGAGGCATGAACCTTCTCAAAAAATAATGTATACAACTCAGATTTGAATGGGAAGAATCTCGTCCCAGAAAAAACATAGTGAGAGTGATCTAATGCACAACAAAATTGTCTCAAAAAAATATCCTCCCACCTATTCAATTGGGGCTCCCACAATAAACTATCTACATAATAACACACAAGGAAACTAATTCGTTTCCCATAATAGCTATATTATGATAGTGAACAAAGCATATAACAAAGGCTCCTAATGTCCTCTCTCTCAAATGCACCTATATGTAGTTGACCACCTTTAACCTAGAACTTTGAAGCTAAAGTAATATCTGGACTGACATATCTTTGTACATATGCCAACTGGGTCTCTTCTGTAGCACCGAGAAGTAGCGCGGGGAAATGGGGAAAATACACCCCCCTCCTAGACTATGAGACTATAGCACCGAGCGGTAGCGCGAGGTATCCCTGTCTGAGACTATGCTCCTAGAAAATCCATGTAGTCTCACTACTTCTCTGGAAAAAAATTGGCTATGTGTGTAACATCGTTTCTCTTCTAGCATGGTATGAAATGTGCCATTTTTGAAAATATTTCCACCACAACAAATATGGAATCACACCCTTTCTGAGTTTTAGGCAATCCCAATACAAAATCCATATTGATTGCATCCCATGGCCTTTATGGAATTGGTAATGGCTGATACAAACCAGTGTTTTGTTGTCTCCCTTTGGCATACTGACAAATTTTGCATTTGTTCACAAACGTTTTCACCTTTGCCCCCATGCTCGGCCAATAATACGAATTACTCAGCTGTGAAAATGTCTTATAATGACCAAAATGTCCAGCTAAACCTCCATTGTGTTTCTCTTTCAGTAGGTTATCTCTCATTGATCATTTTGGTATGCATAATTGGCTTCCTTTGAACAATAATCCATCCTGGATCAATTATCCAGTCCATGGGCTTCTGTATCCCAACAAAGGATTCTTGCATGCCTCATAAGCTTCCTTAAAATTTGCATCTTCTTTATACATCTCCTTGAGGTGTTCAAACCCTAAGGTCTCCACTTGGAATTCATGTACAATCAAACTCCTCCTGCTCAAAGCATCTGCAACTTTGTTAGTAGTTCCAGCAATATGTTTAATAACAAAAGTAAAATTTTGCATAAATTCTACCGATTTAGCATGTCTCTGATTCAACTTTTCTTGCCTAGTAATAAAATGCAAATCTTGGTTATCACTGTACAAGACAAATTATTTAGGAATTAGATAGTGTCTCCACTTCTTCAAAGCTTGAATCACTGCATAAAATTATTTGTCATATGTGGAATAATTCTTCTTGGTGTCATTCAGCTTCTCACATAAATAAGCAATTGGCCTATTATCCTGACTCAAGACTACTCCAATAGATAATCCACTTGCATCACATCTCACCTGAAATGTTTTTCCAAAATCTGGCAAGACCAGAATTGGTTGTTCTGTGATTTTCTCCTTTAGCACTTTGAAAAAAAATTCAGCTTCCTCTATCCAATTGAAGGACTTGTGTTTCTTTTTCACAATGTCCAGCATGGGTGCACATATACCACTGAAATTTCTAATCAAATTTCTATAAAAACTTGCTAACCCATGAAAACGTCTTACCTCAAATATTCTACTTGGTGATGGCCATTCTCTGATTGCTCTCACCTTTTCTGGATCCATCTTCAATTCATTTGAAAAAATCACAAAACCCAAGTATATAAGTTCCTTCTTCATAAAAGAACTTTTCTTCATATTTATCAGCAATTTTTCTTGCTGCAACTTTTCCATCACTGATGTCAAATGTTTTAAGTGTTCTCCCTTTGTATTACTGAAGATTAGTATGTCATCCAAATATACTATGAAAAAATTTCCTATGAAGTCTTTCAACACTTCACTCATCAATCTCATAAATGTGCTTGGTGCATTTTTCAACCCAAATTGCATGACCAGCCATTCGAAAAATCCTTCAATTGTCTTGAATGTTGTTTTCCATTGATATCCCTCTCTCAGTCTTATTTGATGATATCCACTCTTCAAGTCTATCTTGGAAAAATAGCTCGCTCCACTCAAATAGTCCATCAAGTCATCCATCCTCGATAAAGGGAATCTGTACCTACTGGTTATCTTGTTGATGGCTCAGGAATCTATCCACATTCTCCATCCTCCATCCTTATTTGGACTTAACACAGTTGGTATTGGGCATGGGCTTAGGCTTTCCCTGACTTAACCTTTATCCAACAACTCTTGGACTTGATTTTTGAATTCCTCATTCTCTCTAGGTGTCAACCTATAAGCTTCTTTGTTTGGTAAACTAGCTCCTATAATAAGTTCAATATGATGGCTTATACTTCTAATGGGTGGCAATGAGTGTGGTAACTCGTCCACTACCATGTCGACAAAGTTTTCTAACAATTCCTGTATTTCTTCAGGAAAATATTCCATAGAAGTATTCGTAAGGATAACTCTAGGCTTCTTCACTACAACAAACTGTATGTCTTTCTCCTTCTTGACTTCTTTCAAGAGTTCCTTCCCACTCATGAGAAGTATGCTTGAACTAGCTTCCCTCTTTTACTCTTTGTCTTATATGGGTAACAAAATATGTGTCCTACCATTCTTTTATAAAGTATAAGTATTATTTCTTTGATCATGAATAACTTTTTTGTCAAACTTCCATGGTCTCCCCAATAAAATATGACAGACATCCATAGGAATTACATCACACAATATTTCATCCCTATAACCTCCTATTTTAAATTCAACTTGGCATTGTTGACTTACAATTACTTGATTTCATTTCTGCAACCATGATACCTTGTATGGGTTTGGATGTGCAGTTGTCTTCAACTCTAGATTCTCCACCATTTCTGTGGATACTAGATTGTCAGTGCTCCCATTGTCTTTGATCACATTGCAAACTATGTCTTTCGTCTTGCAAGCAGTTTTGAACAGACTTGTTCGTTGAACTGGTTCCTCCATATCCTTCTATGGTTTAAGAAGAATCTTGCTCATCATGAGGTTATTTCCTCCTTCTATTGCTTCTACTTCCACATGCTTCTGTGCTTCAGCAATGTGTTCTTCAACTCCTCCTTCGTTCTTTGTCTCGGGACATTCCCAAGACTTGTGTCCTTTCTTTCCATAGGTATAGCATCTAACTATGCCTCCTCTGGCTCTTCCTCTTCCTCTTCCTCGGGAAAAAGAGATGCTTCCTCCATGTTGTCCTTCCTTAGAACTTCTACCTTTATCATGGTGACTATGATGTTTGTCAGCTTCATGCTTTGGCTTTTGAAACTTCTCTCTGGTTGTTCCCTTACCTCTCCTTGAATTTATCCTCTGTTTTGTTGGCTTTGTTTCTTGGCCAATTTCTCTTCATCTTTCAAGGATTCTTGATAAGCATCCTCAACTTTACTAACAGAAATCACGTTGTTTTCCTTTTGTATTTCATATCTCAAGCCATTGATATATATGGATATTTTTTCATCTTCATTCTCTTTCTATCCAGCCCTGATGTTCATTCTGTAAAATTCCTTAGTGTACTCCTTCACTGATAATCTCTTTTGTCTCAGTGTCTACAATATTCTGAACAGATTGATTTGATAGTCCTTAGCGATACATTTGGCCTTCATCTTGGCTACCATACAATCCCAGCTTTTAATTTTTTGCTTACCATTTCTCCTACGTTCGGCTTGCATTTCATCCCACCATAGTGTTGTGTGACCCTTCAGTCTTTTCACTGCATGCTTCACCATCTTGTCTTCTTTGATATATTTGTAATCGAAATACTTTTCCATAGAACGTACCCAATCTAACAATTCTTCAACTTCCAAATTGCCTTCATACATTGGTACCTCTATTCTTGCTTTGGATCCCATCTTTGAAACAACTTTTATTAAGCGATGTTGTGCAGCATCCTTTGCTACATTTTCTTCAACCTCTATCTCTTCGCTATCATCTTCACTAATATCTCTAGCTTCTAGTGCTTTTCTCTATGTTGTTTCCATGGTGTCCAGTCTCATTTGGAGTCACCTCATTTCTTCTTCCATTTATGCATTCGCTCTACACCTTCTGGGTGGCATGATTCCACTGCGTCACCTACAAACAAAAATCAATTTCTTGATACCACAATTGATACTAACTTACCTCCTCTCTCTTTTTGTCTGTTGTCTGCAAACAAACTCAATATCATCTTTGATACCACCTTATGCAGCCCACCTACTCCCTCGTAGGGCAACACAACCTCCCGGTGAAGGATCTCTGATTCTTGAGTCAAGAGACTCTCTGAAACCTTAAATGGTTCCCTTATGTATCTTAACACAGGCCCTTTCAGCTCCTTGTTGCAGGTATGATAACACTCGCGACCTTCCCTTTCACTCTATTGTGAAATATCAGTGTACTGAGCATTATCTCTTTTTATGATAATCCCCCTCTTGATATGACCTTGGGTGGTGCCTCCTTGTGACCACGTGATTGCGGGCACGTCCAATAGCGGTTTGGGATCAAACTGCTTTTCGACCTGCAATTCTCCTCGAACATCCATGTGTCCTCTTGGAAAAACCATGGTATGGATTGCGACCCACTCTCAATATTTTAAAGTCTGCACAACTCTTGTCTCTGCAATGCTATGGGATCATCGATCTTGTGATCTTGACGATACTTTATGAACTGACAGTTCAGATCTACGCTTTTCAAATATACAGACCAAATCTGCCTCTTTTTTATCAATGGTTGGGATCTCTTTGTGATTCTAGACTTCGGACGTTTGAAATCTCAAACCTTGCTTTCCTCCGTACTTCAACCTCCCGAAGCTGACGATCTCTAGAAACTTGTCCTGATCAATCAACGGTCTTACTTCCGCTTTGGGTGTTTGACCTTTCAACTTAGATGAATGGTCATGTGGTCCCCTTCTCAATCGACGGTCAAGATCTCCTTCGAGTATTCAGACTTCTAAAATCTAAAATCTCAAACTTCACCCTTCTTATCAATGCCTTTTATCCGAAGGCTATAATCCACTAACACGTGTCGACTTGTTCTGACGGTCAAGGATTACTTCGGGTCTTTACCCAGAGTACATGGATTTATGCCACATCTCTCTTAAATCCCATGGCTCTGAATCACTTCAGGACTTTACCCGGTGTTCATGGATTCACACCACGTCTCCCTTAGATATAATAGTCCAGATTTACTTCGGATCTTCATGTTTTGGCAATCTCAAATCTCAATTGAAACCCCACTACAGTTTACCCAGAGCTCACGATTTGTTGACAAGTGTCCCTGTGCAGATCGACGTCTCTCGTCTCTTCGGCTATTTGGGCTTCGAATGTTTCAACCTTGTCTCCTCCTGGACCCATGGTATCTGATGGCTCAGATCCACCCTAGGTGATCCGATTCTTGAATCTTATCTCGAACAATCTGACGGCTCAGATCTGTTCATGTTGATCAGATGACTGTGATTATACTTCGGCTCTACAGCCTTCAGGAATCTCAAGTCCTCAAACCTTGATGAGATCTCTCTCCCGAATGTGTGAAGCGCTAAGGCTCATGCACTTTACTTTGATCAAACGATTGTTGATCTTCTACACAGTGATCCAATGGCCACTATGGCTCCTCCTCCAGAGATTCTAATTTCTTCCGACTTAGAACATTTATCAGTATTCAAAGGTTTCAAAACTTTTTTCCTCCTTACGAGTCTGACTCTTGGATCTCGTCAACACTTCTAAAAACTGTTATCCCTTCTTAGCTTGATCCTTAAAGGATTATGACTTCCCACGCACTCCTTGCATTCTTGGGATTTTGATAACTCAGATCGAAGGATTTCTTGAAAAGAAATTCTTCTCGCCTGCCCGGCATTCCTCCGCTCTGGTTCTTCAACGCTTGGTCGCTTCTTGACAATGTACACACCTTGCACCTAGTCTAAGTTTCCTTGGTTCTCTCTGAACTCATCTGAGTCAATCCGAGACTCAATCGACGCACTCCTTGCATACGAGTTTCAAAAGAGAAACAATTGAAACTTATCAAGTTTCGTCACGAACTCATATGATCAACTCTTGAACAATCATACATGAACGAAATTAAAATAAACAACATATACAGAATATAACATTCATTCATACATCAAATGAACACAGTCCAAGGATTTGGGACAATTTTGTCTATTCTATTCATTCATGAAAACAAATTACATAGTCTTTTTTCTACTCTATTCTCCTCTACTGACCTCTCTATGATCTCTATCTCATCTCTTAATTTCACAATACTTTTACAATGCAACAAAAAACTATCTAAGGACCGGCTCCATGAGCTCTCGTCGTCCTATCTACAACATATCCTATCAAACTCTTAGTGGTTACCTATTTTGTCCTATTACAATAAATAACAGTTATTTCCAGATAAGAGTCAACACTCAATATCTGCAACCCCTTACAGTCCTTCATGACTTTATAAACACGGCATATTTAAAAATGTTTCTTTCAAAAATATCTCAACAACTCTATTTAATTCTGAGTTAATTTCTGATTTGAAACTATGTCATGTTGAGATGTCATTCCTTTGCCTCCACACTTTCATTTTGACTTTGAAGGCGATGCTCCTGCATCATACTCCTCTAGTTAAAATTTTCATGGACTCGTGTCCATGAGATCATGCATTGTCTTTCCATGCTTCAAAATATCAATTTCTGTGACCCAACTTACATCTTCCATTGGATGATCTTTCCACTTCACTAAATATTCAGGATATGTCTTCCTCCTTGTCTTCTTTCCATCTCTCAGTTCAATGATTTTCTCCATCTAAGTTTTTTTTGCTAAGGGCAATTTTTCTTCCCACTGAACTTCTTTTTTATCATCTAATTCTCCTGCATCATCTCTCCTATAAGGATACAGGTCTGCAACATTGAATATCGGTGATATCCCAACATTGTCTGAAAACTCAATTTCATAAGCATTGGCAGTGAATTTTCTGAGAATCATGCATGGTCCTATCTTCTTCATCTTCAACTTGTTATACATTCCCCTTGGAAACCTCTCTTTTCTCAAATGAGATAAAACTTCATCTCCAACTTTGAATTGAACTTCTCTCCTCTTTTGATCAACTCTACTCTTATATTTTTGGTTGTTGTCATGTAGATTCTCTCCAACTCTGTGATAGATTTTATGCATTTCTGTTGCAAAATCCTCTGCTCCAGCACTTCTGAACTCATCTTGATTCATATCTCTCAACTCTGTAATCCCTCTTGGTTGTATACTATACACAATTTCAAATGGACTTTTCCCTGTGCTCCTGTTCACTGAATTGTTGAATGTAAATTTTGCTTGTGCTAGAATCTAATCCCATTGACGACCTTGCTCAGTGACTGAACTTCTTAACAAGTTTCCCATACTCATGTTTACTACTTGATTCTATCCATCTGTCTAAGGGTGATATGTTGAACTAAAGTACAAGCTTATCCCCAGTCTCTTCCATAGAGTCCTCCAAAAGTGTCCTACAAATTTGGTATCCATGTCTGAGACTATGCTCCTAGGCAATCCATGTAGTCTCACTACTTCTCTGAAAAACAAATTAGCTATGTGTGTAGCATCATTTTTCTTCTGGCATGGTATGAAATGTGCCATTTTTTAAAATCTGTCCACCATCACAAATATGGAATCACTCCCTTTCTGAGTTTTAGGAAATCCTAATACAAAATCCATATTGATTGCATCCCACGGCCTTTATGGAATTGGCAATGGCTGATACAAACCAATGTTCTCTTGTCTCCCTTTTGCATACTGACAAATTATGCATTTGTTCACAAACTTTTTCACCTCTACCCCCATGCTTGGCCAATAATACGAATTACTCAGTTGTGAAAATGTCTTATCATGACCAAAATGTCTAGCTAAACCTCCATTGTGTTTATCTTTCAGTAGGTTATCTCTCATTGAGCATTTTGGTATGCATAATTGGCTTCCTTTCAAAAATAATCCATCCTGGATCAAATATTCAGTCCATGGGATTCTGTCTCCCAAAAAAGGATTCTTTCATGCCTCATAAGCTTCCTTAAAATCTGCATCTTCTTTATACATCTCCTTGAGGTGTTAAAACCCTAAGGTCTCCACTTGGAATTCTTGTACAATCAAACTCCTCTTACTCAAAGAATTTGTAACTTTTTTAACAGTTCTAGCAAAATGTTTAATAACAAAAGTAAGATTTTGCATAAATTCTACCCATTTAGCATGTCTCTTATTCAACTTTTCTTTCCTAGTAATAAACTGCAAAGCTTGGTTATCACTATACAAGACAAATTCTTTAGGAATTAGATAGTGTCTCCACTTCTTCAAAGCTTGAATCACCACATAAAATTCTTTGTCATATGTGGAATAATTTTTCTTGGTGACATTCAAATTCTCACTAAAATAAGCAACTGGCCTATTATCCTGACTCAATACTGCTCCAATAGCTAATCCACTTGCATCACATCTCACCTAAAATGTTTTTCCAAAATCTGGCAAGACCAGAATTGGTTGTTCTGTGATTTTCTCCTTCAACACTTTGAAACTTTTTTCATCTTCCTCTGTCCAACTGAAGGACTTTTGTTTCTTCTTCACAATGTCCAGCATGGGTGCACATATACCACTGAAATTTCTGATAAAATTTCTATAAAAACTTGCTAACCCATGAAAACTTCTTACCTCAAATATGTTGCTTGGTGATGGCCATTCTCTGATTGCTCTCACCTTTTCTGGATCCATCTTCAATTCATTTGAAGAAATCACAAAACCCAAGTATATGAGTTCCTTCTTCATAAAAGAACTTTTCTTCAGATTTATCAGCAATTTTTCTTGCTACAAGTTTTCCATCACTAACGTCAAATGTTTTAAGTGTTATCCCTTTGTCTTACTGAAGATTAGTATGTCATCTAGATATACTATGAAAAAATTTCCTATGAAGTCTTTCAACACTTCATTCATCAATCTCATAAATGTGCTTGGTGCATTTTTCAACCTAAATGGCATGACCAACCATTCAAACAATCCTTCATTTGTCTTGAATGTTGTTTTCCATTCATCTCCATCTCTCATTCTTATTTGATGATATCCACTCTTCAAGTATATCTTGAAAAAGTAGCTCGCTACACTCAAATAGTCCATCAAGTCATCCATCCTCGATAAAGGGAATTTGTACCTAATGGTTATCTTGTTGATGACTCGGGAATCTGTACACATTCTCCATCCTCCATACTTGTTTGGACTTAAAATAGTTGGTACTACGCATGGGCTTAGGATTTCCCTGACTAAACCTTTATCCAACAACTCTTGGACTTGATTTTTGACTTCCTCATTCTCTCTAGGTGTCAACCAATAAGCTTCTTTGTTTGGTAAACTAGCTCCTATAATAAGTTCAATATGATGGATTATAATTCTAATGGGTGGCAATGAGTGTGGTAACTCATCCACTACTATGTCAGCAATTTTTTCTAATAGTTCCTAGATTTCTTCAAGCAAATCTTCCACAGAAGTATTCATAAGGATAACTTTAGGCTTCCTCACTACAGCAAACTATATGGCTTTCTCCTTCTTGACTTCCTTCCCACTCATGAGAATTATGATTGAACTAGCTTCCCTCTTTTGCTCTTTGTCTTCTATGGGTAAAAACATATGTGTCCTACCATTCTTTTCTAGAGTATAAGTATTCTTTCTTCCATCATGAATAACTTTTCTGTCAAACTTCCATGGTCTCCCCAATAAAATATGACAGGTATCCATAGGAATTACATCACACAATATTTCATCTCTATAACCTCCTATTTTAAATTCAACTTGGCATTGTTGACTTACCATTACTTGATGTCCTTTCTACAACCATGATACCTTGTAGGGGTTTGGATGTGTAGTTGTCTTCAAATATAGCTTCTCCACCATTTCTGTGGATACTAGATGGTCAGTTCTCCCACTGTCTGTGATCACCTTGTAAACTATGTCTTTCATCTTGCAAGCAGTTCTAAACAGACTTGCTCGTTGAACTGGTTCCTCCATATCCTTCTATGGTTTAAGAAGAATCTTCCTCATCATGAGGTTCTTTCCTACTTCTGCTTCTTTTGCTTCCACGTGATTCTGTGCTTCAGCAATGTGTGCTTCACCTCCTCCTTCGTTATTTCTCTTCGGACATTCCCAAGACTTGTGTCCTTGCTTTCCACAGGTACATCATCTAACTATGCCTCCTCTGGATCTTTCTCTTCCTCTTCCTCTGGAAAAAGAGCTTCTTCGTCCATGTTTTCCTTCCTTATAACTTCCACCTTTCTCATGGTGACTATGTTGTTTGTCAGCTTCATTCTTCAGCTTCTGGAACTTCTCTCTGGTTGTTCCCTTACCTCTGCTTGAATTTCCTCCTCTTCTTTGTTGGCTTTGTTTCTTGGCCAATTTATCTTCAAATTTCAAGGTTGCTTGATAAGCATCCTCAACTTCATTAACATACATCATGATGATTTCCTCTTGTATTTCATATTTCGGCCCATTGATATATCTGGTTGTTTTTTCATCTTCATTCTCTTTTTTTTCCAGCCCTCATGTTTAGTCTATAAAATTCCTTAGTGTACTCCTTCACTGATAAGTTATTTTGTCTCAGGTTCTGCAATCTTCTAAACAAATTGATTTGATAGTCCTTCAGGATAAATTTGGCCTTCAGCTTGGCTACCATCCTATCCTAGCTTTTAATTTTTTCTTACCATTGCTCTTGCATTCAGCTTGTAGTTCATCCCACCATAGTGTTGCATGACCCTTCAGTCTTGTCATTGCATGCTTCACCATCTTGTCTTCTTCGATATCTTCATAATCAAAATACTTGTCCATAGCACGTACCCAATCTAACAATTCTTCAACTTACAAATTTCCTTCATACATTGGTAATTCTATTCTTTCTCTGGCTCCTATCTTTGAAACATCTTTTATTCAGCGATCTTGTGCAGCATCCCGTGCTACATTTTCTTCGACCTCTATCTCTTCTCTCTCAACTTCATTGATATCTCGAGTGTCTGGTGCTCTTCTCTGCATTGTTTCCATGGCATCCAGCCTCATTCAGAGTTGCCTCATTTATTCTTCCATTTATGCATTCGCTCTACGTGTTCTAGGTGGCATGATTCCATTGCATCACCTACAAACAAAAATCAATTTCTTGATACCACAATTGAAACCAACTTACCTCCTCTCTCCTTTTGTTTGTTGTCTACAAACAAACTCAATATCAGTTCTGATACCACCTAATGCAGCCCACCTACTCCCTTGTAGGGCTACACGACCTCTCAGTCAAGGATCTATGATTCTTGAGTCAAGCGACTCTCTCGAACCTTAAATGGTTCCCTTATGTATCTTAACACAGACCCTTTCGGTTCCTTGGTGCAGGTCTGATAGTGCCCACGACCTTCCCTTTCTCTCTACTATGAAATCTCAAAGTATTGAGCATTATCTTTTTTTCTGATAAGCCCCCTCTTGATATGACCTTGGGAGGTGACTCCTTGTGACCACACGATTGAGGGTGCGGCCAATAGAGGTTTGGGATCAAACTTATTTTTGGCCCACAATTCTCCTCGAACCTCCACATGTCCTCTTGGAAAAACCAAGGTATGGATTACGGCCCACCCTCAATATTTTAAAGTCCGCACAACTCCTGTCCCCACAATGCTACGAGATCGTCAATCTCACAATATTGATGATACTACCTGAACTGATGTTTCATATCTACGCTTTTCAAATATACAAACCAGATCTGCCTCTTTTTTATCAATAGTCAGGATCTCTTCGCGATTCCAGAATTTGGACGTTTGAAATATCAAACCTCGCTTTCCTCCATATGTCAACCTCCCGGAGTTGATGATCTATAGACACCTATCCTGATCAATCAATGGTCCTACTTTTGCTTCAGGTGTTTGACTTTCAACTCATATCAACGGTCCTGTGGCCCCCTTCTTGATCGACAGTAGAGTTCTCTTTCGGGTCTTTGAACTTATGAGATCTCAAATCTCAAACTTCACCCTTCTTCCCAATGCCTTTTATCTAAAGGCTATAATACACTGACGTGTGTCCACTTGATCTGACGGTCAAGGATTACTTTGGGTCTTTACCCATAGTACATGGATTTATGCCACGTCTCTCTTAAATCCCATGGCTCTTAATCAGTTCAGGACTTTACTCAGAGTTCATGGATTCACGCCACTTCTCCCTTAGATCTGACGGTCCAGATTTACTTTAGATCTTCGGGTTTCAGAAATCTCAAGTCTCAACAAAAACCCCACTATAGTTTACCCAAAGCTCATGATTTGTTGACAAGTGTCCCTGTGCAGATCAACGGCTCTCGTCTCTTTGTCTATTCGAGCTTCGGGTGTTTCAACCTTGCCTCCTCCTAGACCCATGGTATCTGACAACTCAGATTCGCCCTAGGTGATCTAAAGCTTGCAGCTTATCTCGAAAAATCTGATGGCTCAGATCTATTCCTACTAATCGAACGGTCGAGATTCTACTTCATCTCTCCAGCCTTCGGGAATCTCAATTCCTCAAACCTTGATGAGCTCTCTCTCCCGAATGTGTGAAGTGTTAAGTCTGTTGATCTTCTACACATTGATCCAACAGCCACTATCGCTCCTCCTCTTGAGGTTCTGATTTCTTCCAACTTAGAAGATTTATCAGTCCTCAAAGGTTTCGAAACTTTTCTCCTCCTTACGAGTCTGACTCTTGGATCCGTCTACACTTCTAAAAAGTGTTATCCCTTCTAAGATTTATCCATAAAGGATTCTAACTTCCCACGCACTCCTTGCGTTCTCTGGATTTCTATAACTCAGATCGAAGGATTTCTTGAAAAGAAAATCTTCTCGCCTGCCTGGCGTTCCTCTGTTTTGGTTCTTTGACGCTTGGTCACTTCTTGACATTGTGCACACCTTGCACCTGGTCTAAGTTTCCCTGTTTCTCTTTGAACTCCTCTGAGTCAATACAAGACTCAATCGACGTACTCCTTGCATTTGAGATGCACACCTTTCATACAAGTTTCAGAAGATAAACAATTGAAACTTATCCAGTTTCATCACGAACTCATATGATAAACTCTTGAACAATCATACATGAACGAAATGAAAATAAACAACATATACATAATATAACATTCATTCATACATCAAATGAATACATTCCAAGGATTTGGGACAATTCTGTCAGTTCTATTCATTCATGAAAACAAATTACATAGTATTTCTTCTACTCTATTCTCTTCTATTGATCTCTCTATGATCTCTATCTCATCTCCTAATTTTACAATACTTTTACAATGCAACAACAAACTATCTAAGGATAGGATCCATGAGATCTCGTCTTCATGTATGCAACCTATCCTATCAAACTCTTAGCGGTTACCTACTTTTTCCTATTACAATAACTAATAGTTATTGCCAGATAAGAGTCAACACTCAATATCTGCAACCCCTTACAGTCCTTCACAACTTTACAAACACGACATATTTAAAAATGTTGCTTTCAAAAATATCTCAACAACTTGATTTAATTCTAAGTTAATTTCTGATTTGAAACTCTGTCATGTTGAGATGTCGTTCCTTTTCCTCCACGCTTGTGTTTTGAATTTGAAGGCGATGCTCCTACATCACTGGGGTGTTAGGTTTAGGTGCACCCTGGGGAAATTTATTAAACGCGGTACACTACTAGGTTAAATTTTATAAATCATTGTGATAGCGGTATAGTTAATGAAGTGTAACACACTGACACGTTTATAATCTTGTTAGCGTCGGTATCAGGGTGTTCCAAAGGATGCACCGCTTTGAATTTTGGTAATTTATCACGGTGCACTAGCTTGAACAGTTCCAATGCGGACATATATAGATGCACCAGTGGAGGTGATCACTATGGTGGTATGTTTCAAGTACGCCTCGGGGTGATTAATTAAACTTGGTGCACCACTAAGTTAAATATTATATCATTACAATAGCGGTGTGGTAAATGAAGTGTAATGCACCAGTGAAAATATAAGTTATGTATGCACTAGTGTAGGGGAATTCCAAAGGACGCACCACTTTGTTTTTTGGTAATTTTTCACGATGTGCTAGCTTGAACGGCGTCGGTGCGACTATATATTGATGCATCGTCGTCAGTTCTCATTGTGTATTTAACATAGTATGCACCGCTTCATGGTGACCCGAACCGTTATGGCGCACCGCATGAAATTTTTTAAAAAATGAAAAAAAAAATTCCCAATTTCAAGCTAAATTGTAATTTTGATTGGATTAAAATGAAAATAGCAAGGTAATAAATAGTTTACATGCCTTGTTCTTTCCTAAGGAGGCATGGTTGCACCATTAAGAGGAAATGAAAATTTGTGGTAATTTCCAAATTTTGGAAATGTGTGGAATCCAACAATGGAGCTATCCAAGTCAGTGTAGAGCATAGGAAACAGGAAGTCTTAGGAAAAAAGGTGAGTATCGATGCTTGCTTGAGAGTTTGAAAGAACAGGATGCATATTAACAATGAAAATCGGTTTGGTATTTTTTTTATTTACCTAGCTCGGTGTGCCTTTCGACGGGTAGGCACACTGATGGGTTATGTTCAATGACACCGGTGGGATATATTCGGTGCATGTAATTTTATTATAAAGTATGGTAGTGCTACAAGAAAATGGATGCACAAAGGCATCAGTGTTCATGAAATTTCTGGTGTGTCTTTATGTTAATGACGCATTGATTTAAAAAACCTCTCCAAAAACCTCTTGCCACATGTCTCCAATATGAACAATGACGGGGCATTTGAACATTTAAGCTCTGGTGCAATAATTTTTAGAGGCACATCGGTGTGTATGTTCCATAAAGGCGCACCTCCGCAAAAACCTCTGGTCGCCCGCCTCTACTAACAACCTCCACTATTTACAACTAAGGGAATAATTTTTGGGGGAGGTTCTGTAAAAACCTCCGCTAGAAGGTGTTCTCCTTGTAGTGGAGAGAGAAAGAGAGAGTGAGGGGGGGAGAGGGGTAAATGTAGGAGAGATATATAGAGAGAAAGAGAAGTGGAGAGTGAGATTGAGAGGGAGGGAGGGAAAGGTAAAGAGATAGAGAGAGAGGGGAGAGTAGGGGATAGAGAGAGAGGGAAACAAGGAGAAAGGGAGAGAGATGAAAAGAGGGGGTAGAGATCAAGCGAGCAAGAGGCAATAGAGAGAGGGGTAGATAGAGAGAGAAGGAGAGAGAAAGGGAGGGAAGGAGAAAGTGATAGAGATGTAGGGGAGGAGATACAGAGTTAGAGAGAGACAAGGAGAGAAAGTTAAAGAGAGATAGGGGGGATAAAGGAGAAGGGAGAGAGAGGGAAGGGGATGGAGAGGTAGAGAGTGAGAGAGAGAGAGAAACTAAGAGAAGGAAGGACAAAGGGATGGAGAGAGAGTGTGGTAGTGG
>SNQJ01S0215298.1:1742-15577 GCA_010110895.2 Picea sitchensis
AACTCTGTACCATTGTGCTTTAATTCATTTCGAATTTTGAAGAAGACTCTTGGACAAGTGTTGAAGGATAAATACATCAAAGGTCAGGAAATATCATTTGAGTCAATGCATCAGTCTTGTCAGTCTTTTCAGGATCCAATAGCTGATCGGTTAGATGGCCTGTGTGGTCAAAATCATTCTTCATTCACCAGTCATGAGACAAAACGTTGTTATGATATTGACATGGTCAGGCAATAAGATTCTTTGTCTTCTACAGCAGAGACATCATTTCACAAACCATCAGAGCATCCATAGTCATATAAAGAAGTGTTGAAAGACACAGAATGCATAGCTGAAAAATCAAGTCTTGAGGCTGAGTTGTTTGAAGTTGAAAATCAAAAGATGGGCCAAACCTATACTGATCCTGTAGCTATCTATATGGAGAAATTATTTAATACAGGATATTTTTCCGTTGCCGGTGTTTTTCCTATTGTTTGGGTTGATCAAATCTTATGCAAGGGAAAGCAGGGTGGAAGTTACTCTCAAACACAAGTAACAAACATATTTCTGAGTTTCATCACAGACAGTGAAAGAACAGAGCCGCTAGATCAACTGTTGGATTGGCTCCATTGACATTTTTCCATTACCTAGCTGAGCAATGATTACAGTAGGGTAGGTAGGAAAAAATGAATAAGCTCAGCATTCTGAGCATCTCTTTTTCAACAGTGTTCATTTCATTTCATTTCATTTGCAAGATCAAAACATGTACAAGTTGTAGAATAAGTTTTTGGGAGCAGCCCAATGGATAAAGCTCCGGTATGCATGTTCAGCAGTCTGCGGTTCTTGACACCTCCTGAAAGAAGATGCCATCCCCAGGTGGAGCCTATGTTGGGGTCCTATAATTATAGGCGAATTGATTCTTCGACTGTTGATTTGGCGTTTCTCTCGTGATGACGAAGTCCTGGCTCAGGTGATTCTGTTTCCTCCCTCCATTATGGTCGCTCAATTCCCCATCACCCTGTTGCATCCTTCATACACACTGCGCTCTCTCTCCCCTTGTCTTTCATCAGCCTCCATTATCCCGTCGCCTTCACCTGTCCATAAGCAAACAGAATTAGGATAAACAATAATAGCAATAAAGTTAGTCTAGGTTAAAAGTGATTAATAAACAACTACTTTAATAATTGATTAATTATTAATTAATTATTAATTAATCAATTATTAATTAAGCTAAAAAATCTAAGTTAGTAATTAGTTAGTAATTAAGTTAGTTTTGGGTTAAATAAAACAAATTAATGAAAACATTAAAAAAAAATATTTAATAAAAATATAAAAAATATATATAATAAAACATTATATAAAACAAAATATTTAAAAAACATTAAAAAACAAAAAGTAATAAAATATATTAAAATTAAAAAAAAACATAATATGAAAAACAAACATTAATAAAAACAAAACAAAAAAATAAAAAATAAAAAACAACGTTACAATGTATAATCCTAAGTCTACCCTCACGTCCCACTCCCCATTCCCCCACATCACCCTCCACCTACCCACGTACCTCCCCCACATCACCCTCCACCTACCCACGTACCTCACATCCCCCTGGCTACCGCCATAACCTATCCCCCACTTCACTCCCCATCCCCCTACGCCATAACCCACTCACCATCCCTCCCTACGCTACACCACTAACTCTTTCACACTCCTGCACCCACCTAAACTCCTCGCCACATTTCATATACCCCCATCCACCATACCCTAACTTAATCAACTGCAAAATATTTTCGAGCTCCCCACCTTCAAATTTAACGTAGGGTTCCGGAATTTGAAATAAAAATCATGCACATATGGACGGTCCCAGAGTGAGCTCGGCGATCAATGGCCTCAGATAGCACTTACGCACTCTAGGCGCTCTACATTTAATCTAGGGGTCCGACACCGCCTCCCATTAAAACCACTTTTTCCAAAATTTACCATTTTTGCCTATTTTACCCTGTCATCTTCCGTGATCAATTTTAAGTAAATGGAGATGGATTTTAAAAAATCCAAGAGAGGTTTTTCTCAGCATGGGGCTGAGGAACAAAATATTTTTCAGTTTTGCAATCTGGAAGTTACGAAAGTAGAGAATCGGCGGCATCTTCGAGGCCTCGCTTTTTCAGATTTTCACTTCTCAAGCTGGCCTGAGCCTGCGTGAGTCGCTACGGCCAAATTGGGACTCCACTCATAAACCAAGGAGGTTTTGTCCAGAACATGCCCATCTAAAATAAAATCCTTCATTTTTCTGTGTGTCATCACCTAAAAATCGACACTGCTCTCTGGACCCTTCTGCAGAAAATTTGGTCCTGCTTTTCACGGCGTAAAGCCCAAATTGGGTGGGAGTGGTGGGCTATTTTGGCCGAAAGGCTAAACCTAATTTCCAAAAATTATTGGGAGGATATATCTTATTTATTCAAATGATTTTATGTAAAAGGGTTCACCAAGTGAGGCTCCTTTTGCGACTTTAAATGGTTTAGCCAAGGAATGTTCTAATACCATCGACGCAAAGAATGAATCCAGGCTCTTTACAGGATCTCGCAGGTGATAGTGGTGGATGTTCTTCCTCCGCTTTGTTTTTCCCGTGATCATTAGTGCTTGTTTCTAACTCTCTCTATTATCGAAGGAGAGTAATAGATGCACTTATCGGTGATACCGTGATCTCAGCCTTGTGATAATATTCATGCCCATCTTCTAAAAGGCTAGTTTAGAAATTCTTAGCTGCTCCTTTTCCTGGATTTTTCTTCAATCACTTTTTTCCTCAAATCGACACCATCTAAATTCAATTCGATTCAATATTGCCACTACCTTGCCCAGTGAAAGAACTTTGTCTAGGACCTCTGGACAGGAATCACATTTTTTAAGCACTGTAATCTCATTTGCCCAATGGCCCCTCCTTGTTGTTCCAAATCAATCATTTGGGTTCTCAACCCATGTTCTTCGCTAACTAGACTATTACCTCAAACAGTTTATGACGATTCCTCTCGAGTCTTGGTGCTGCATCCAAGACTGGCGGAGCTTTGATGTTACCCCCATCTTCATAGCCTGGGTACCATGTAGTGCTAACACCTAGTACTCGCAAAATGTACCTCCTTTCTTTTTAACTTTCAAAATTTTCAACGTAAATGTGTGCATAATTGTATGGTGGACTCAGAGCTGCCATCCAGCGATGCCTTGGTCCACCGCTGGCCAAAAAGATTAACTACTGGCGGAACCATCTACTCTGTGCAACTCATACAACTTGGATCGAACAAATGTTAAAGTAATAGGCTAATCCAAAGAATGTATTGATTAGATTATCGCCTAACCCAAAGGTTCATCAAGTAATTGACATTATCGTTGTCCCGTAGCGTATGGTCTATTTTTATGTGGGCTAGTCGAGTAACTACATGGTTACTTCAAGAACAGACCGGTCTCACTTTATGGTTTCATAAAACAGTAAGCCCAACAAGATTAAAGTAAATCGTGAGCATTGAATTCTAAGTTCATCACTCTGATTTGAACTATCCCAATGAACCGTATACACCTCCCGCTGATTCACCCGAGGTCCAAGGGATGGACACCTTCTTTGGAAATTTCATGGTCGAGGCTTCACCTATCATCAATCCGAACAACAGTCCGAGATCATAGCCTATGTGCAACCAATGCCTTATGCAACATTCCCATGAGCCCGATGGAAATCAAAATTGGTCTCTATGTCTCCCATTCATAAGCCCTTAAAGAAGAGCCGGTAGCTAAGACCATTATTGATCCGATGTGTAACAAGACATTAATGGTTTTGTAGACTAGAATTTGAATGTCCAACAATATCAGAATACGGTGGCTTTCATTTAAGGTCCTCGTGAAAAGCCTGACATGAACATTCAAAACTGGGTTGTATTTGGTAACTTAAATAGTGGTTAGACAGTAAGAGATTCTATACACTGTATTTCCCCACATCTCAAAAGCTACCAATCCGAGGTGAGGTATGGAGTTTGATGAATAATTTTTTTTGCATTCAATATAAATTCCATTCTCAGGCTGAGTAATTCAGAAGATGATTTACTAGCTAATGTTGCTTCTAAACTTCTTCCCACAGATGAGGCTTTATCCCCAAACGATTCTTTGTGGGAGCTATTGTTTCGACCATATGTCTCGAAAAATATCACTTAACTGGAGAGTATTTTGATGATGATCAAGAACAATTGACTTCCTCAAGCATTACGGAAGAAAACTCCTTTCAAGGCTGATAGATGAACGCATCTATCTAATTTCATTAAATTCCAGTAACGACTTTACCTGCACACCATCCAAAAATACCTTTGAGGTACTATCGATATGGTAAACTCGACACCCAACCATAGTTAGATTAGAAAAGTTTTATGATTTCAAAGATAAATTCAAAAGATCACACCGAAACTAATAGTTCTTCATTGTCTTATGAAAAGTCAACTTAGGGACTAGTGAAAATCGCTGTATTAATCTAGGTTTGGGATGTTCTCAACAAGAAAAGATGCATTCATTAAATTATTCAAAGAATTTAAAGATGTTCCTTGCATGGATTACATGATGATCTCAAACTTTCATCCTAATATCATACGTACATGTCATCCCATGAAGCCCTCCAACCCACCTTCCAACGTAAATTGAGGAATGTATCCCAAACTTGAACCTACTGCTCAAAAAGAACTGAATGTTCCCAAGTGCTAAAATAATCTTTCTCTTGTTAGCACACTAATGGTGTCCAACCGTCCTGCCAGGGATAAAAACGTGTCCCACTTTGTGTCGATTCAAACCCTCAATAGAAAGGCCCGAAATATAATCCATCCCCGTCCCACCCATGAGCAGCATCCTTCATTGTGGGTGTCTCAGTTCCAGGTATTATCTTTATTAGATGGTTTCTCCGGATACAAACAAGTCTTGATGTCTCCACCAAACCAACTAAAAAACTACCTTCCATACTCGGGGCACGCACTTATCGCGAAATGCCCCTTTGGATTGATTAATGCCAGTTCTACCTTTCGTAGAGAGCAATGAACATTGTTTTCGAAGGATTAATCAATAAGTCTGTTGTAGTTTACTTAGATGATGTGGACCGTATTTTCAAAAAATAAAGACGCATCATCTAACTCACTCTCTACGAAGTTTACTACGATGTCAGAATAATGCATATTCCCCTCGAACCCCAAGAAGTCCATCTTCGCAGTAGAACATGGTAAACTACTAGGATTCATTGTAAATCTAGTGATGGGATGATTATTGATCCCGAAGCGACTCAATCTATCGCCAAACTTCCCCCACCTGTTATCCAAGAAATCTATGCAGGCTTTCTTAGGCCAAATTAACTTCATGAGAAGATTTTTCCCCAGCTTCTTCGAAATGGTCGACCCTTTGCAAAACCTAATTAAGAAAGACACCCATATCAATCGTGGGATCCCCTTAAACCAAGCTTTTAAACCAAAGAAGCGCCATATTAGACACTCCGCCTCTTGCGAGCCCTCGAATTTCCTCTCAAGATTTTACACCTCTATACTTTTGCCTCCTCGGATCATCTTCTATCCTCCGCCTTGACTAAGAATGCCGAACAACGGCACCCATCGCTTCGCGAGATCTCAAGAAAAGCGGAACCGCACCACCATTGAAGTCGACGCCAGTTTCCACTATTTTCAAAGTAGTAAAGCATTTATGATCCTATCTTTTGAAGTCAAGAAATAAAGTCATTGTTCCCTACCGGCCAAGGAGGGTCCTGTTAGCGTAAGGAGTTAGGAGAGAAAAGAGCCAATTGTGTCACCTCTTTGCAAGAGTTTGTCTTAGAGATCACCCCAGCGCAGGTTGTGAGAGGCCAAGGGTTGTGTAGTTGGTTGTTGATTCGGAAAAAGGACAACAAGAAGATAGTGATAATTCAAACCTAGGACAAAGCAATCAAAACCTAATCTGTTGCGCACAAAAACCTTGTTAATCCTTTGGTAATGCATGTGATATAAGATTTTGTCTTTAAACATGGATCATCCCTCACACCTTGGACCCCGGGCTTAAAAGAAGAGCTGCTTGAGACTCAAGTCCGCCTCCTTTCATCTGGGTAACTAAGATCCCGCTTCATCGTGAGTTTCCGACTACATTGGATGCGCTATTCTGAAAAGGACGTAAGGTAAAAGTTTTGTCGAAAGGTATGCGTGAGAAGCCGGTGGATACCGGCGGGTGACAATTTCAATCGCCAAGGTTCCTCGGTATTTGCCATATTGGCCCACGCCAGGAACTTCCATTCCTCGGGTCAGAAATGTATCATCCGGCCGTAAAAGCATCAGGTATACATAAAACCCAGTTTTCCGGTAACCGCTTCTGGATTCTCCTTTCCATCAATGGGGGCCTTGATATCATAGGGTCCTATTAACCCTCCATCCCTCGCAACACAAGTATATCAGGATGCCTGGCTGTGATTACTTTCGGCACGCATGGTTCGAAGCTGTTAAGTACTAAGAACTGCCAACACCCGGCCAGTAATTGCCTTCCTAAATTCAAATATCATCACTCATTTCAGTATCCCCGATTGTCTAGTCTTTGATAATGCTTCATAATTTTCTTCTCTTGAGATGACCGGGTTCGCTTTGGAAAAAGGAATAAGTTAGCGCATTCTACTAGTTACCATCCCCTGAAGTAAACGGCTTGAAGTAATCAACAAACAAGAACTTGATCAAAATAATCAAGAGAATTGTGTCTAAAAATCACAAGAATTGGCATAATGTGAATCAATGCACTATGGTCGACAGGGTAACTTCCAAAGCCGCTTATAGGTAACTCCTTTTTCTTGTTTATGGCGTAGAAGTTATTCGCCATCTCACATTCCTTTTCCTTCCTTCACTCCCGCTTGTCACAAAAAGTCCAAAGAAGAAGATTGTCCCCCCTTAGGAAAGTCAGCATTAACGCTTTGATGAAGCTTGAAGAAGTATTCAACCTAAGCACAATCTTCGTGACCAACATCACCGATTAAAAGTCGGGTTCGACTTATACCCTCAGCTTCCTCGATAGGAATTTTGTGTTTAGTGATCTCGCCCTGAAGTGGGATAAACCGCGACGAGGGAAAGGGTGAGTACACCAAATTTCAAAACTTATGACTTGGACCATTCTTAATTGCTGAGAAGTTGGGTCCTAGTTCTTTTCGTTTGTAGAATATTGAAGGGCAGCTTGAGACCTACCCGGTTAATGGCCAAGCCCTGGAAAGATATTTCGCTTTATTACTACCTTGTATATTATGTATATATTTTTCTTTGAATTTTGCTCTTCTTTGCTTTCTGTTTTGATTTGATTTGAATTTATCGTATTTTGTGTTTTTTGAAAAATACTCATACCTGTGATAATTCGCTTCATTCAGACAAAGATGATAAGAGATTTTCCTCGCTTAAATAACTTCTGAAAAAAATTGTACAAACATCAATGATAGATTGCTGAAATTGATAATCTGTGACGGAATTCTCATTGTTTGAAAGCAGTTTACTGATTTCAATCTCGAGTAAAGTTTGTCATGATCATATATTGTCTTTTTACGCCGTCTTTTCGTGAAGGAATGACTCAAAAGATGTCTCCTCATTAAGGAAGTTGTTTTAGAAATAAAACATCTCTCGAGCTGAATAAAGGACAAGCAAGGCTAAAACTCGATGAGGTCTAAAAAATATGTTAAAATATTAAAATTTTCAAAAAAAAAAAAAAAAAAAAAAAAAAAAAACAAAATAAAATATGAATAAGAGTCAGAAGTGCTTGTAAACCCACCGATATACTGAACAAACTACCGGTACGGTAAATGCATGGATGATGCCAAGACAACTTCGTCGGTGTACTGAACAGGCCCGCTGGTAGTGGAGCAATGTCGGGTATGTGAAAATTTGTAAAAAGAAAAGAAACCTCTTTATGTCCTTTATTCTGATCCTTAACTTCTTTAATGATACGATATCGAGTAATAAATGGAACCCCCGTCGAGGCTATGGATGCCTAATCGAAGTGCTGGCCATGCCAACAAGATTGGAAAGATTTTAATTCATAGCATCGGATTTGCTGATCTTTAAGACCTGCCATTGGTTTTCATCTTTAAAAACATCACTGAAAACGATTAGTGATGATGTTAGTACAATTTTTGGTTGTTATTTTTGAGTGGAAATTTTCTTTGTTGTCCCAATATGAATTTGTTTCTTTCAACAAAGATAACTCGCTTCTCCTAGTGAGTCGCCATTGTTGGTAGCCAACTTACCTTTTCCTATCATCTAAAGCTGCCTACACCTATGTTCCTTGCAAACATAGAAGTTTTGTCGCAATTCCGAATAAACGACACTTTCATTGTTTTGCGACATTTCTACATTTATTTTTTCATTGCTTTTCACGACTATAAGTGTGAAAACTTATCCTTTCGAGGTCTCATTGTGTGATCACTATCTGAACTGTCAGCTTCGCCTTTATCGATATTTTCTATGGTACCCTTACCTTTGGTTTATCGTTATGTGGATAAAAAGATTTTTAAACTATGCCTCATTTGGATGCTTTATGTTGATCGCATAACTTGATTTTATTAAGTTTATGAGGCATTGAGCATATGTAGATATATACTTCATTGATTCATCGAATCGCATAGGGTCATGATTTATTTTTGTTTTAATATATGATGTGATCCTTATGTTAAACTTCTTTATGGTTCTAGGCTCATTAATTTTTATAAATATCGATTGGCACAGTGGTTGAAAACCTTTGATTAAAACATTTATGCAATGACGCATTGTTAACATTTGGTGTTGGTTTCATGCGGTAAATGGTGTGTAATGGTTTGAAACTATAGTTGATTTTGCTGGTATAACACTCACCGCTTAATCCTTTGGTTGGCCAAACTGATATGGTTTTGAACTATGCTATGATTTTTTAAATAGAGGTTGAACGTGGCGGTTGTACTTTACAATAACTATTTTGTATAAGGAATAACTCCACCAATCTCGCATATTAATGCTTCCCCTTTGATCGCTCATTGTTGTTGGGCTGAATAGCTTTGCTCCTGTGCATTCCTGAATTCGACCCAAACCCTTACAATGTGCTCACACCATGGCCCCAAATAACTGAAATGGTCCCAAAGGAGCCGTGACTACTGGAGGTTTGACAAGGTCTGCAGCGGACCTTGCGGAAAATGGGTACTCACTATTACAAAATTGAGGGTTTTAGCCTTTGCGTAGCTCGACAATTTGCTTTTACCTTTGATGGCTGTCGAGCTAAGGTTGGAGATGTTCACCACAAATTGACTTAATAGTTTATCAGCCTTTGCCACGCCAAACTGGATAACGATGGTCCAAGAATTGAAATGTAGAGGAGGTCCCATGGACATTGCTCTTCCAAATGCGAAAATCACCCTCCTCGTGATAAAGGTTTGCCAAGAATCATGTTCAAACAAATACAGTATGATTTGTTGATGATAATCAACACTTGTCACCACATATGTGTACGAAGCTCATGGTTTTTACAATTCACCTTCGCTTTTCTATGGTTTTATGGATATCAAATAATATGCCAGCTATTATTTGCATAGAACTCGCTTTAAAAGTCAAAGAAAATACAAGAGAGAAATCAAGATGATAGTAGCCTTTTTCATTATGGGTTGGTAAATCTTATTGTTGTATGTCATTTGAGTCTACACGAAGACTGTTGGAGCAATTTCATTGCTCGTAATGAGTTTGAGGATTCAAACCCTCCACAGATTGACAAGCCTGTGGTGAGCGAGGACAAGGGTGTAACCTGCATCTTATAGCATTCTCGCTATCTAAACCTCTTGTCCTGGACTCACCCATCGTAATCTACCCCACTCGGTGGACTAAGGGTGTTGAGATCATATAAGACTATGGGTGAAAAGTCGCTTGAGAAACCTCCATCAGAAACACCAAAGGCAAAAAGAATGCCTATTTGATTTCACGAATGGCAAGGAATGTCAAACCTCCTATCGATCCAAACCCTATCATATTGAGTGAAGACTCCGACTCAGAAGTGAAGCATTTCTCACAGTTGTAATTCTTATTCCTACACCTACCAACCCTCGGATGACTTTGTGTCAAACCTACCTCCTTGCCTACAGGATGATCCTAACTACCTAGGCATTAAGCTTCCGTGTGAAGCCCCCGGTCGTTTATCCAAACCCTCTCCAGCTCTGTCTAAACCCCACGCTAAGCACCCGGCGATCAATGCACTGTGGTTAGAGAGGTATTATCTTGATGTTCCGATTCCTACAGTCAAGAATTCACTCTTCGGAGGACCAAGTTACACCGCCACTACCAAAAGCATAAGATACACAATCGAGAGACAAAGATCTATTACGTTTCATCTGTTTAAGATTGTGGAGTCAGCTACAGCGGTCGGGAATTCTAAGTTGGCATAATTTGAGCAACCTCACAAAGGTATGTTTAACCATTTTGTAAATAATCTTGTTTATATAACGAATTCAATTCGGTTTTGACAGCTCTGCTCACAATATTGATTGGTTTCGTTACATTGTGTGTATCCTATACATAGCCTTGCTTTAACTAATTGGAAATTCGTTTTCCTTTACTAGCTTCCTTCATTGATTTAATCGGGATTTGATTGATCTTGTGTCGCATTTGGAGTCGTTGATTTAGCTAAAATGGATGCCCTGCTGTCAATTGAAGTCATACCTATTCTAGACATGAGTTGTTTCTCATATTTCAATTTTTGAAATTACAATCGCAAATTCCTGCTTTGGATTTATAATGTATACTATAATTGGTACAATTGATATGGTTGATTATTACAAGCCAGGTCCCATGCTATCTTCACCAACGTGAATACAATTCTACTTCCAAAGTAACTCAGACAACACACCCAAACGAATTTAGATTCAATTTATAATCCACTACGTGCTAGAACTCACCACACCACATTGGTTTACCGTTAGCCTCTAATTCATGATCCACTTGGATTTGTAATGGCGATTGACACTCGCTTGAATCTCTTGGATTTGTAAAATGAGATTGGTTAGATCCGGATTCACTAATGTTTCTATGTTAATCTTGGTCACGATGACTCGCCTTTGATGATTTCGTTCAAAACCAATTGAGTTTATTTGCCCATTTTACAATAACCAATTATCACTTGTGTCGATTCTAATCAAAGTCAAAATAATTTGGTTATGATTTTGTATGAAGTGATTCTCGTCCCTGTTCGAATTTGTCTACCTGTCGCGTGAATCATTTGATGTCATGAAAGCTATGATAATTTTATAAAACGGTTATGTGTTGATCTGATCGTATCTTCTATTATTGGAAAATACAATCGTTTGCATATACTTGTTTGATTGCGTTACTCTTTGAATTGGATATGAAGCGATTTTAAAAACTGTTTGGTTCTATCTAATTGACATAATCAAACAGAGTAAGGTCCATTTCTATTTGGTTATTTGATTTTGATCCTATTCGATTACAAATGATATAACATTTTCAAATGAAAAGATTTGTTATTGGTTGTTAATTCAATTTGATTTTATTAAAGATTTATCCTAATTCCCTACCTCTTAACTCTCATGTATGTTATTTAGACTAGCTACAAAAATCAGATGATTCAGGAAATAAGTCCAGAGGATTAGATTTCTTGTTGTTTCGTTAATTAAATATCTTCTAACTTGTTATCTTTTATTCATTGCATGAATTGAAATCAGAAGTGGATTTGATGAGCTTGAGAGATATTTGAGATTTCACTTGCACTTTGATTTCCTAGTTTAGTTGATTTTGGGGATATTTTCCTAGACATAAACAGCTTGATACTATCCACTGTGGAAGTTTTACCCTGGTAAGAAACTTATATATACCTTTATTATTTTTGTAATAATAATCCTCATTTGTGGAGAACAAGATATGGAATTTTAAACTGCATCGAAAGTGTAATTGATGTCTGCTACAGCTTTAGCTCTCATGATATCAATATTTTGTTTCATGCTATGTGTATCAATTTGTATTTATTGACGTATCACTTTAGCTATCTTAATCTTGTGCAAATGATATAATTCAATCACTATAATCCATATTTGATTTCTTCTAGCATTAGAAAGACATAGCAATTTCTTGATTCCATTTGTGATGCATAGATTTCTCTTCTTCATTGATTGACTCATTAAGTATAAGTTTTTATGCCAACAAGTTTCATTGCGAGATTTCCTATAAATCAGTATAATTGTTATGATTTTTTATGTCTTGTTTGTCCCAGAAATAAACTCAAAGAGCGTGCACAAAATTCTATCATTTACTTAAAAGCTTCCGGACCATCCAAAGGCGAAGCCATTCAAACCAACTCACCCATACGACAAATCATGTATTTCCATTTGTTTAGTATATTTGTTAGTATTTTTAAGTTGATATATATATATATATATTAGATTGTTTAATTTCAAGAGGTTTTATTTCTTTTATTCATAAAAATCAACAAAACATATTTCTCTCATTGTCTTAGGGCGTAATATAATGAGTTTTATGTGCCTTTAATTAATTCTGTAGGTTGTTTATAGTGTACTTTTGTGAATAAGTAATGTTGCAACTAGTAATTAGATAGTTGATTTGAGTTAATATAATAATAATTAGTAGATTGTATACAGAATAGTTAGGAGTAGTTTATATTTAGTTTTTAGTTTATTTAGTAGTTTGTCTTAATTAGATTAGCAGCATTAGTTTTGTTTTTAATTAGTTTTGCTCATTTGTTTAGTTGGGTTTTAGTTAGTCTTTATCAGTTTCACTGCATTAGTTAGTTTAGATTAGTTTTCTCCTTGGTTTTCTTAAATCTTTAGGATGGGCAAATGGAGCCACCAAAACCCACTGCAGGACCCATCTCAAACTGCTAGATAAACTCCCCAGACCTACTCCACTCTCCCAGCTTGGATCTTACCACCACGCCAACACATACCATACCACGTCTTTCCTTGAAATGTATTATACCATACCTGCTACAAGCAAGTACCATACCGTGCCATGCGTTTCCTTGAAATATGCATTGCTTCAAAATATGGCATGGCATGAAAAGTGAAGGCAAGGCATGGCATGGCATGGTATGGAAAGGAAAGTCATACCATACCATACCATGGAAAGGAAAGGAAAGGCATACCATACCATACTATACCATGGAAAGGCCAGGAATACCATACCATACCATGGAAAGGCCAGGAATACCATACCATACCATACCTTTTATCACATTTCTGTCATAATTTTTAGCCCTTTAGGGCTTGATGTCTTCAATATTCAAGGGTTGTTATGTGTCATTTTTCATTTCAGCAAACATTTGTTATGTAAACCCTATTTTAGGCTTGCATTTTCAGCCCCCTTTAATTTAATGATTACTTGTTTTAAGGGTTTTTATATTTTCCGTGTTGTAACTTAGTTAATATCATTTATTGGCTTGATGAGGCATGGAAATGGCATGAAAATGTTTATTTTTTTGTTATTCTTGTTTCATTGGAATCCACATTTTGATTTGACTTTTTACTTGCATAATTTTATGGGATGTGATGGGATGCAATGGCATGGAAATGACATGGCATGTCTTGGAAATGCATCAGAATGGCATGGCATGGAAATTCATGGAAATGGCGTGACAATGGCATGGAAATGGCATGGCAAGGCATGGAAATGGCATGGAAATGGGATGCAATGGCATGGCATGACAAGGCATGGAAATGGAATGGAAATGATGTCTTGAATATTATAGTATTTTTATGTGCCATGGAAATGATGTCTTCAATATTCTAGGGCTTGATGTCTTGAATATTCTAGGGCTTTTATGTGCCATCTTTCATTTCAACAAGCATTTGTTATTTAAACCCT